>KI422469.1:12967-47789 GCA_000473375.1 Anopheles culicifacies
TAACGGACATCGGATCATTAAATTAACGATGGCGATTGATAGATGTACAATCAACTTATACTTTGTTTTCAATACCAGTTGTTAGAGTTTTTAAATATCGGTAAGGCCAAAACTTAAACTCAAAAACTCATTTTTTTAATGCGCAAAAAGTATTCGTCTATATGGCTTTAGATAGTAGACGAATAGGTAGACGAATATTTTTTGGACTCACTGTATATAGTTGAAGATTTATGAAAAAATATAATAAGACATTTAAGAGAGATTCACTAAATTTTAGGCAATATCAATTTGTTTTTTTAAATTTAACTTTTCACACAGAAAATTGAAGGAGAATATGATGCGTAGAAGCACGATAACAGACTCTTTTAAAACTCGAGTATCATTGATAAATAAAGGAAAACTCAGCTTAACGCACTTTGCCGGTCCACTCTTTACTACGATCAAAAAATGATATGTAGCTTTCTCGCATTCGTAAAGTAGCAGTTTGTTTCATACGTTCACCAAAGCTACGAAGCTAGCGCAAATTGAATTTTTGATTATAATTAAGAATGTCTGGTTAACCGACAGTGAGCCGTTACGTGCACCAAAAAGGAAAATTATGCATAGCGACATTTAAACCATACATACATGTAAGTAACTCGGTTGTTAAAATAAGTTAAATAAAACAACAGAAGTTTAGCTAACATAGTACAAACAATATATCTAAGCTCTTATCGAAAAGCTTTAACCTTACTAACCTCACCTGAATCTAATTACCAGATATAAACCCAGTCTTCTGAATAGCACAAAATGGTTCCCTTTCCTTCCATTACTAATGGATATAAAGTAAAAACCATTCTAATGAAACATCCGATCACTGCCGAGGATAAATACAATTCACTCCTTCAAATTCTCATAGAATGGAAAACCCCTCAAGAAACGAAATACATAACTTTGTTGCGGTAGCTGCACATACACACACCGATGCTATTATAACTAGCAGATCCTGTACACTAGGAAAGCAGGCATTGTCTTATACATTACCGGAAAAATTAATAAACACTCAATTCATAACCAATACCAATCAATCCTTGCTCTAACCAAAGCCTAACCCAATCAATTACATACCTCTACATATTATTGCAGCGAAAGAGTGATGTTACTTAATCTCACTGCATTTAAACCGCTTTAAATAGATCAGCCGCAAGTACGATTTGCGACCCTCGTAGGCTATTTCTTGAATGGTGAATTTCTTTATGTCGTTTTTGAATGCATGTTAATGCTTCAGATTAATACTATTTTGTGAAACAAATGCGTGTTTTAAGGATAACTATATGTTTAAATAAAATTTATTTAAATATGAACTTATATAGTTTTTTACTTTACCAAAGATTTCATAAAGCTAATGGTTTTACTCTTCTTCTTCTTCTTCTTCTTCTCTGGCTCTACAACCTCGAGAGGTCTTGGCCTGCCATTTCTGGCTTCCGTGACTTACAAGCACCCGCAACAGGATAGTCAGTCCTGCGTACGGGGGAACGGCCCGAATGGGATTCGAACCTCGGTCCTGTCCGTTCTCACTAAACCATAATTTCTTGCAGGGATGGCTGGAGCATATTTTTAGCTCGAACCATACCTAGTCCAATGCATGAAGTATTTATATAGTATATAGAAAGTCGTCAAACATTTTCTAGCATGGTTCATCTATTTCAAATCATACTTTAAGGACAAAAAAGGCTATGAGCTTCTAAAGTTTCATTAAAACAACGAACAACTTGTGTGTTAATTTGGGACTTTCGTAGAAATCAATAAGATTGTGATCCCATTTGATATCCATGATGTCATGATGTGACTCGTTTCAAAAACGACTCTTGAAATCTTTTTTAACAGTCATCTAACGCTTCCTAGTTTAGTATGTCGAATTTCCCTTAAAGGATAAAAAACTCACATGAACTACTTTACTTTAATTAATCATGAGCTACTGAAGTTTTATTAACGCAGTCCACAACTCGTGTATCAATTTGAACCATTCGTAGGTATCATAAAGATTGTGACTAGTCTTGGTCTAGTAGCTCCTTCAAAAGAACTGGAGGTAGCTCCGTAGTATGCGCATGTTCATGACAAATATAATAATATCATCCACTTCTCAAACAGCGCTTCCCGAACCTATATCAATGATCCGATGTTCTTTCGTGCGCTGTGCGGACCGCGCTCCACGCGCTCTTTAGAATGTTAGTCGCACAGAGCTTAGTACGATCTTCTAAGCAATATTCGCAGAGTGAAAAGCTACCTGATTTTAAATTGTTGTTTTAGCAAGAAAACGGTTTTAAAGTAAGTTTATTGCGTGATATCTTACGCAGTTTACACGCATTTTCCGTAATATTTGTCATGCAAGAATGGCAACTGATACAATTCAATAAAAGCCAAATACCTCCTTGTGTCGGTTGGTTGATGATACTAACTGAAGATCTTGTGAATCGTATACCTTACACATTTATAGTCGATTTTTTACCAATTATTTTTCTAAGGGTTTTCGTACACGTGTCCTTATGCACTTGTTTTAGGCCATACGCGTCTCTACTTTGCTGTAGTTTCTTGCACTACTTGATTTGTTTAAGATCAACTAGACTTTTATGTAACACGCTGTGTGTTGAACACGTGTATAGCATCAGAGCATTAGCCAGACTTACGTATAATAAGCAATCAGTCCACATTCAATGATACGCCAAGTCTATTTTCAACATCTCATTGAATAAGTACGATACAAGTAACGTACTACAATAATTCCATGCCTAAGTTAACATAATCCTACCTTATTTAAGGTTATGTGAAATTTAGCAACATATCTGAAAAAGCCTTACAGCAATAGGAGGGTTAGCAGAT
The DNA here is from genome assembly GCA_000473375.1 of Anopheles culicifacies. Lineage (NCBI taxonomy): Eukaryota > Metazoa > Arthropoda > Insecta > Diptera > Culicidae > Anopheles > Anopheles culicifacies. Next base: position 15,827 of record KI422469.1, read on the forward strand.
ATCCGCATCGACCATTTATGAGCAGTCTGCTGCTGCGTTGAAGCAGCTGGGCAGCGCATCGTACTCCAACTCCCAAACGTATGATCTGCCAACCCGAACTAACCCATTCCTGATGGATACATGTGTTGAAGCTGCACTAGCAACAATCACGTGGTCGCAGCCAGCCAAAACGAAAACATCAACGTCCATCCGACTCCTTCCTTTGCAAGAAAACATACAAAAAAAACGAACGAAAGTTTGCACTGCCAGAAATAATCGTGCAACTTTATGTAAATTTTGATTTACGCCTCTGATAAACGGTTCGTTTGCGCGCCAAAGCTCATGCGTGCGCTTTGCGGGCGTGTATCGTTAGCGCTCAAATAGCAACCCATCGCTAAAGGAAGAATGGGAAGGATGATGAAACAAGGCGCTGTACTAGTTGTACGTGTGCAAAACTTACGTGCATTACCATACCTCAAGGGAGCATTTTGGGGAATATGGGACGACTTTAGAAGTTACACTTAATCATCCGTTCGTGATGCGTGGCTCTGGATTTTGAGTAAGCTCCGCTTTTGAACATAAGGATATATGTGTGTGCGTGTTTGTTGATACGTTCGTTGGTATGCATGATACTGCTTCTTACCGTCAGTTAGCAAACCACCCAATCCATCCACGGTGGAACCGCAACCGGTGGAAGGAACAAATTGAGGCAAACCAATCTCGGCGGTTGGCTCCATGCGGTCATAAGCGCCATTTTGCATCCCTGCTGAACGTAGGGAACGGAAGCGAATGTAGGGTACATGTGTGGTTGGCAGGCTTGTCTGCTTTAGTACAGCTTCAAACACTAAATAAGGTTAAACAGTGCCACCCGTCTATGGAAAGCATGTTCGGTGAATAACTGCGACATGCACTTTTGGAGTTTCTATGATTATCATTTTAGTTGTGCTCAAGTGCCATATTACTCCAAGTCGATGAATCATACTCTCAAATTGCAAAACTATTTTCTTCCTTAATAGTACAGAAAACTAATTTTAATTAGAGTTCGAGTTCGTAAAACAGGACAGGCTCAGAACTCATATGGCAAAATTTTCTGTTCTGTTGAAGAATAATTTTTATTTTTTACCATAAACGATAATTAAAATTTAGAACAAATCTCGATGGCCAAAACAAATTATACATGCACGCAAATCAAACAAATTAACACTCATTAATACATTTCATAGGGAGGCCCGATGTCGTGAAAATGGTTAGTCCAACACCGGTTAGTTGGTAAAACAAAACAATTTTCCACGAAATAGTTTTAAACCGTTCATGTAAAGTTGAATAGTAAAAGTAACTGAAGAATTGAGTGAAATAACCATCTACACATTTTCGACAAAAATCGAAAGAAACTGACTCATATCTTAATATGGTGCTGTCAAGGATAAAAACTGAGTCAAATTGAGAATGTTGTATCGTCATACAGTCTGAAACAGTTCAATCCGTAGTCATACCAAGGCTAGCGGCGAGAAAGGTTCGGGAAGCGTACTTGAAGGGAATAAAAAACAACCAGCATGAGTTACTTCCGTAATCCAAACACAAAATTTAGAGCTCAGCTATCGATGTTCAATCGAACCGTTTAAAGTTAACGCTTAACCAACAGGAGCCAGAAAAGGCAAACAGAAGAGTTATTGTGTTATTATGTTGAGGTTTTACATGAATGGGATAACGCAGTTAGGTTGGAAAATGTTCATATTCTGAAGAGAGTTGCAATATTCGTAGCTTGCCTTAGAATTGGATTAAGGATAAATGTAACAAGCATGTATTACCATGTATTAAACATGTATTGCAGGAAACTTTGATCTCTGGCTATGATAGAATTCGACTGGTAGTCAGATCATTAGTTGATAGAGGCGATCGCGAGCTAATAGAGGATCTCTTCTATTAACGATTGAAACGATCATGACCAACGAAAACCTGACTTAGCATTCGCATCACCTGACCAACCCATAGGAGCTTAAATCTTTGCCAGACAGTGAGCGCGTATCTCAACATCAATGTAATTGCCGGTGCTGACCTTTAATCCAAGGTAGGCGTAATTATAAACGACTTCAAAAATACGATCCGTACGTCACCCAGACGCATGTCACGATTTGTTAGCATGGCCACTGCTGATGCCACCATCATTTTTTTTGCCTCGCTAATCTTCAACCTGCCTTTGAAAGTTTTCCATTCATCAATAGTTGACATGTGACGTTGATTTAGAATTTAAAAATGAAATCATTAGGGTTTTTTTTCAATTAAATTTTCCCTTAGACAACAAAAATAACTAAATCACAAATCAAAAATTGAAGGCCTGTCAGGAAAAATAAAATCAATGTGGAGAGCATATTTATAAACAAATGTAATATAAACAGTAAGAGAGTAGTATAAACAAATGTAATTTAGTACACCTAAATTTGTACAAATAAACTTCAACTACTACTACTACTACTGTGACGTTGATTATTGTCAGCGAAATCTGGAAGGGCATGATTCAGGGGAATCGTGCATACAATGAGCTTCACAATCACCTGAGTTGTTTAGAATTAAGTGCATTAGTGCTTAATGGAAGAAAAAGAATGGAACAAAATTATACAATACATTTTCCAAACAGTTTGATCCTGCTCCTCAAATGCTTTGCCTCCTTCAGAATTCATATGATTGAACGCTTTCTAGTTGTCGCTATAATAAACATTATAGCAAATATTGAAGGAAGACACGGAAAACCCTTCACGAAACCTAACAAGGGAAAATTGAATGCAACACACCGAAACGCGCCACCATACCATACCATACCACGACAATACCAATCCAAGTTCCGAGGTAAGTCGCTCGCCGCTGTCCCAACGGAGGGCAGAAACTAATCTGCCATGAATAATTACCGTCAACCGATCCTTTGCCGTACGCTGCCAAACTCGGAAGCAATCAAATCAGATTTATGCTCGTTTGATTAACATATGTAAACAACGCCATTAAAATGGGACGCAACGAGCGGTCGGCAGTTCATCGTGCATCAGATTCACACCCGAAACCCCCATGTCCAAAACCAATAAAGAAAGGCCAGTGTGCAAAAATTCAGTTTGTCCGAATCGAACAAACGAAATTCACGATCAACTGGACCGAAGTGGGAGGAGAAATGTTGAGAGAAGGGTGGAAACGATATCCAACTAGCCGCAATTGGAGTGCAGTGGCCGCCGAGCCCGTTTTCATTTCATTCATTCATCAATTAAGCTCAATGTACCGTGTCCGGGCGATTGGATGCGAATGGCAAAGTATCTGATCGATGTTCCAATGCCGTGTTTTATGTTCATGGGCATTTTTTCTCCCCGTATCTGGCTAGTGGGTGAAAGAACAAGCTAAACAAGGAAATGGTAACATTATCTTTGTAGCTTTGATCCAAAGCACATCATTTGAGCCTGGTCAACGTCCAGCCGGAGAAACTTTAAAAAATTAGTTGCATCCCCGGAAGAGAAAGGGTTTGTTTGTTTTTGTTTCTTTTTTTTCCAAACATCACTACACTTACATATTGTTCTAGTATAGTTTCCTATTTTTACTTCTCAATTACGCAATAAAGCTTATTGTCTAACAACTCCTCACGGGGATTGGGGGGAGAGGAGTCAGTTTTATCTGTGGTCAGGTCTGAGCTCACCGCACCGATTGCATCGTGCGACTACAACATGAAAACATTCTGCGCGCGTGACCGAACCCTCGGTATGGAAGTGCATGGTAGGAAAGGTATGTATTTTTTCTGTTCCGTTTGCTTCCTCGTCTGGTGCAGTAGCTGAAGCCACACAATGGCCAACCAAGAACAACCCACTACTGTATGGAAGCAACAGGGAAAAACGTCTCAAATTTCTCAGCCACCGAAGCGAGGCACGCGATGCGTATGCGCGCTACGATACAAATCGAACGCAAAATTGCCACCGCACGTCCTATGCTCGCCTGCATTGGTCTCCTTCCTTGCTTTGGTGCAGCTTTTGGGTTTTGTTTTTCCTTTCTATTACCAACACTCAATGCAACAGAGTTCCAACATTTGTCTCGCGGGACGATTGTCCACAAATGTTCCAACCAATGATTGAAGCTAACCGTCACGGGAATAAAAACAGGAAGCAAACACAAAAAAAAACCTGTCCCGCGTGTGGTACGTGGTCCAAAGCAAACAAAAGAACAATTTTTAATTAACTAAAATTCATACGGTTTATGCGCGCGATGCACTGGAACCACAAGGACTATTGGTTTGGGCAACAGTGGTGGAATGAGATGCGTGAGAAAACGCGATCTCTGTTTGTGGAAAGGCCACGGAAAAATGGAGTATTTAAATTGTAAGTTGCTTGAGAGCTTTACGATTATTGGTTGAAAATTAAATTCTTATCTCAAGTTTTCAAAACCTTGTTCTTTTATGGTACATTCCCATTCTATTAACTTTTCAATCCACTCTCTTTCGCATTGCTCACGGCCCGTGTACATATCACTGCATATGTTCTAGTAGCATTTGTTGAATTTTGCATCAACACTTTATTTTACTACAGATTCTAGTCAATCCGAACGATAGGAAACAAGACCGGCAAAATAATGGTACTTTTGTTTCGTTATAAAGCGCCAATCATCAGATTTCGTATAGTGCAATGAATGGTTAACAAGCCGCAACAACAACGACAGCAAAAAAACAGCATCGAATCATTCTGCTTTCCTGTATTCTGCCTTGGTTTCGGTCATTCCTGACGTGATCCTGTTTTGATTGCTCAGCCCTGCCCGGCCTATTCCCTGATAGGCAATCAAATTATCGAGCATATAGCAACCTTTTTTCTGTTTTGTTTCTCGGGTATGGGTACATGCCTGCACACGGGAAAGACACATCCTTTAGCTCTATTGTTCATCGGGTCCACTACACAAGGAGCTAATATTCCGATTTCGGCTACATACCCATCCCGAATTGTATACAAACTGCATGCTCAACCTGATGCGGGGACTTAGTTTTTCTTTCGTGTTTGTATTATTTCGGAGCACGCACTCTATTTGGCCGCACCGTCGATGCAGAGTGCAAATTTTTCGTGTTGTTTTATGTTGATTTACTTCATTCTCTTTTTTGTATGAACTAGTTTCCTGACTACATCATTGCTTGGTTCCGGCAACGGATGCACTTTGCTATATTACGGCAGGAGCACATCCAATGATTTTTCGATCCTTTCCTATGGTTGTCGTATAAAAGGCGGAACGAGGGCAACAATTTGATTAAAATCCGATAAATCGATACAGTTTTACTTTATAACACATTACAAAGAAACAACGTCAGAATATGAGGGTTTAATTGGGAAGTTATGTAACTGTTCCAGAGAGACGAATATTTGTTGCTATCGATCCGGTGCTGGATATTGCTTTTAGATCATCTAAAGTCACCGTAGCGAACAGGCAGTTTGATATTTGTTTTTTTTTGTCTACTCCTTGCACCGGAGTTTGTCTTATGACCCATTAAATGCTTAAAGCCCGAATTACGTCAAGAAAGTTAACCCTCCACGTCGTTTGTTCCACGTCGATGCACCGCTGCATCTTACACAAGTTTGAACGGCGTTTGAGCAGCGTACTTATCGGTCGGATTAATAAACCATTCAGCTACTAATTACACATGAATACCGTTGCACTATTGCATTAATCATTTCAATAATCAATTTAAATTGAAATAAAAAAAAGAAGTACTTATGTTTAATTCCACTATCCAGCTTTTGCTACCATTATTAACACCCCTAGACAATTAAACACGACACTGCCATTGCAGGTTTAGACACTCACACCATCTAACGATAAACATAAAATGTAGCGCATTAACGCTGCCGCCTTATAACAAACAAATAAGCATCGCATGTTTACTCTGCCTCCCATTAAATGGTGCGGTGTGGCTTCACTTGCACTTCACCATCCGAACCGAACATCGACGGTTGGCGATTGAAATACTATTGCGGGAATTTTTTAGTAACCAATCGACCGACTGCCGCCTAAATTTTGGCGCCCTTTCTTCCGTCATACAATCCTTCTCCTGCTATTTCGCCTGCACCTACGCTTCGGCACCGAGAAAGGTACGCTGCGGAAGTGGTCATTCGATAGCGCACGAAGTTCCGCTCGAGTTACTACCACGAATCCGATCTCTGCTGGTTCCACCGCATAGTACGCTGCACGAAACCCTTCCGATGGGTCGCATTAGTTTGGCGAGTGCCATTCGCTGCCAATACTGACCATGAGCCTTTCCTCGATCAAGAGCCAATTTTCTTATAAATATTGCACTTCTGCACGGTGCTGGGTGCATTCGGTCAGTGATCGGCACAGTGAATGGACACATTTGCTACAGTGAGCATCACTCGCAGTATTTGAAACATAACATTTAGCCGGTTTTATTTTCAATCCTCGTGCTGTACACCGAGGAACACTGTGCTTAGTGGTGACGATCGTTTGAACAAAGTTGTGTCGTATTTCTTTTTTCAGTAGCATGCAAGTGAGGTTTGAAAAATATTAATTCGGCATCGAAACCGTGCAGTAGATACAAGATCAATAAAGTGAGTTCTAGTGTGCATACGTGAATACGGCTCGTCGCTGACATAAGGGGTGTTTTCCATTCATTTCGTAGATGGCATCTAAGAGGGAGTTTGTCACGGTGCTGATGTTCCTGCTAGCTCACTACACTACGCTAGCCAATCCGGTACCGGCGAAAATCCTTGGAAAGTATGTGCTGTCGTACCAATCGCCTGGATCCAACATTCACTTCAATGCTCATGAAGATCCGGAAGAGATAAACGAACTGTCCAACGGAATCGAAAGTGGTGAAAGTGATACCGAGTCGGTTAATGCACAGACTGCGTCCAAACACTATCGATATCGACCGCAGTATCAAGAGTCCGACGATCAGTACGATGAAGAAGAACAGGAGCGAGATACTCCGGACTATGCGGATGATTCGGCCACGGCCAGTGCTAATCATCAGCATCACTATATGACCACGTACAAGACTGTTACCAAGCATGGCGGCAGGACACGCAACCATCCCAGTTACTCCGATGCAAATAGTGAAGAGTCAGAGGATGAGGCGGACACGAGTGCCAGCGAGGAGTCGAACAACTATAACGCTTTCCGAGCGTATCAGAATAAGGGTAAGAAACATCAAAGCCATCATGGTACCAGTGGCAGCGGCATGGGAACTTCGACTGGGCATGGTGGACCATCCCACTATCATCATTACACCCAGCATCATCACCGGCCAAAGCATCAGGAGCAGCAGCAACAGTATTCCCAGCCATCACATCATTACCATCATCAGGTATCTTCGCCACATACCTCCTACCACCCACAGCTGATACAGGCATACAAAATACTGCATGGAACTCCGAACCGTTTGCCTACCTCACACGAGTACAACGACGACGATAGCAATGAGGAGGAGGACGAAGATGAAGACTTTCACAGTGGAGCAGCAATAGGAGCAGCTGCCGGAGCACCATCCGGTTACGGAGGTCCTGGACCACAGATCATCCACACCAAGGGACGGGCAATTCCAATAAGTCAACATGTGGAAATTGAAACTCCCGTACCGGTACCCTACGTGAAGAAGATACACGTGCCCATTCCCCAGGAAGTTCGCGTCAAAATTCCTCACCCTGTGCTGGTGCCAGTTCCACGCCCATATCCCGTCCACATACCGGTCGCACAACCGATTGCCGTCCCCGACATTAAGGAGATCACCGTGCCTATCGAGAAGATTGTTCCCTATCCGGTGGAAAAGAAAATTCCAGTCCCCATAGAAAAACCGGTACCGTACCCAATCGAGAAGCACGTTCCCGTCTACCTGCCGCAGCCAATTCCGGTGAAGGTGCCAATCGTGAAAACAATTATTCACAAAGTTAAACAACAAACTTCCAGCGGACCCAATTTGCCACACGGAAGCGGTCACTTGTGGTAATGGAATTCGGAAGCCTCTTTGCGTATGTGGCTGGTGCATCTGTACCACAGGCCTATTTTTTCGCCCACCGAACCGTGTAAGACTGCAACAATTTGAACAGTTTCGTGCGGGCTTGCATACGAACGCGAGTTGTTTTCCGCTAGCCATTTGTTGTTTTTCTTCTTTCTTTTTTTTTGTTAACCAATGTAGTCGGTTCATGGCGCATGGTTGCATAATTGCAAGACGTTACCTATTAATCCGTATCCGTGCCAATCATGTTAATCGTGTTGCTTATGTTGATAATTTCTTTTTTTTCCTATTGAAGCTTAATTATTCCATTATCGTTTTGGGCATTTTTTCTTATCACACAAGTACTGTTTGCCATACAATGTTGTTAATGCACTTGTTGCCATTGTTTTTGCTGGCGTGTTGCTGCTCTTTGTTAAATTGTGCTTGCTTGTGTACTTCTTGTGAACTAGACAACAACAAAAATTACCATAACGACACTGTGTGTCTTCGATTATCCGGAACCTATTCGAAATACCATTTTGTTGCAAATTGCCTAAATGGGAGCACAACCAGTAGAAACAATTCCTGATGGAACCACATTCACTTCTGTGCGAGATAATTAAGATATTTATTTAAATGTTTGCCGATTAATTGTTGCTCAGGTAAAGACAAAATAAATGTTTACATCGTAATATTAAATCTGGCCCTTGCTTAGATATCTTCAGATTTTGATTTCAAGTGGTGTTTTACCAGCGATCGTTTCTCTCAATGGTTCAATGCATTGAAGAATTTGCAAAAATCTTCAATGCTGGTTCTTAATAATTTGACGTGTTAAATTAGCGCAGTACCAGGTATCTATAATATGTTCTTTCTCTATGTTGAATACGGATAGAACAGAACTGATGCTTGAATTACCAATAATTAAAGAGCAATCGTCAACCATTTTGTTGTTAGGTTCGTAATAATGTTATTAGCATAGTTCTACATCGATATTCATTCATTTTTCAGATTCCATGTTTCATCAACTTAATTATTTGTGAGTGTGTTTTTTTAATAAAGCTTTACAGCCTCTATGAGCGGTTGCCTTTCTTGAGATTTATTGTAAATATCAAAGATTGCATATCGATTAGAGCCGCTATTATAATTCATTTGATATGATAATTATTTTGACGTTTAATTTGTTCTCGTTATTTTCAATCCCTAATAAAACGATTCATTCGAACAATTACATTTTCTCCGTGTAATACTATAAAACAGTGTGTACCACAAATGTGTGGACAATCGTTTTCGTGGACTTCATAAAAATCCAGAAAGACAGCATTTTACAGCACTTTAGGTTCTAAGCCGCGAAAATAAAATGGTAAGACGTTTGTATAAAGCTGCTATAGACCATTTTTTCCCATTTATGTCTTTTTCACCCAGTTCTCTGAGTTGACGAAGCTCTTATTTTTTATTGCGAGCCAACAACATTCACTATCATATTTATGTCGACATAACATAATTATCCAGCCTTCACTACTGCAAATACCAATTGGATCAATTTTTCTACAGTTGTTATAAAATATTGTACAATGAATTCATTTTCTACTTAGATTTTCAACTTTAATCAAAAAGTTTGGATGTATGTTTTATGTTAACAGAGGTAACACATTGTACAATTTAGAAAAAAATATCTTCTAAGCATTTTATACATGTGATCATTCTTTCAATGATTTTGACTTCCAGTGTCCAGTGTGAAACAAAGGTTTGTGTTTCATTTTATGTCTCGTGGTTATTTTTATAAAATTCTATTTTCTTCTCGCTTAAAACTGAGCTTAACTTCATTATTCTCGCTTAAAACTGAGCTCTATTGATTAAAGAAGTATAAAATATACATTCCAGTTTTTAAAGTTCTCGTAGCATCTTTTACGAACCGTACAAAAGGTTTGGATTGAAGTTGCCATATTCCGTCCGTCTTTACGTCGTATGCGGAGGTTGTGGTGACAATCTGTTTCACAATTGATAGAACCAGTAGCAAATCCTCTCAGGAGAATTAAAGAAAAGAAACAAAAATAATGGCAGTAAAATGACCACCGAAGATAAAACGACAAAAGGAATAAGATTATCCTCGTATAATTTTCGTAGAGGCTCCCGGCTTTTGCTTTGCGTTTACAACATTATCCACGACCGTTATAATTCTTGCAATAACAAATACACAATTCATCCTACATCAACTAACATTTCGAAAGGTCATGATCAGCTAAACACATTATTAATATTATTTTAGGGCGAATCCCTTTTGAAGGCGGTATTCACATTAAAGTAGAAACAAACGCCAGTAGATCGATTCTGCAATGAAGGAAAATGGAAGCAGTCATGAAGGCATTTGGCTATGACTACATTTTGTTGAAGATACGCACAGTGAGTTAATTATTGCTTGAATTGGGTACCACTGTATTGAAAAATGAATTATCAGTTGACTTTTTGCGCATTGACCGCACTTGTTTCAACTTCACTTTAGATTCATTCAATTGTGTAATGGCCATCAAATTATGATATCGCTTAGTAAACGCGTCATTCGGTTAGCTGACGGGAAGGGAAGAAATATTCATAAACTAAAATAATGAATGCAACGCCGTTAGGTACCTTTTCTATGGTGGTGTGCGGTCAGGTTCAAATTGAATGAGCAAAACATGCCATCTTCCTTCAAGAACATGCCAACACGAGCGTACTTTTCCCGCAATGAAAACACCCCACAACATCCTTTCGAAAATTCCTGGATTCACAGAAAAAGGGACACAGGACAAGATAGATGATGATGATACTGTGTATCCCAGCGTAGTAGCGATACTAGGGTGACGATAAAAGATGAAATTTATAGGTATTATAATGATGTTAAAATGTACGTGAGCAACATACTAATGTGGTTCATATTTTACATTTCCCAGAAATACCGTATCTTTGCTAAGCGTAGCATTACAACACCGCACAATGAAATCATGCAAGTAGATTAGGGTTAATGCTCGCTCGTATTTGAATAGTTCGCAAGGATCAGCCACTAATAATCTGAGAGAAGTGCGTTAAACAGAAAATAATATTTATTCCTTTTTCTTATTTTTATTTCCACTGAAATTGAATGTTCCACTTGTCTATTAAGGAATTCAAAAATTTCTTACATTATTATCCCTTATATTTACATTGATACTAGGTATATGATATTTCATTCTACTTCGAACTGATGGGAAAAGATACATCTTTCTGTCACAAAAATTCTTAGTATTGGCTCTTTCCAAGTACGACTGCACAAAAGAATGCTAAAAATAACATAACCGGGTTAGCATATCGCATTCAAGTCCCATATAAACGATACATGAGCAATGGGAATTTCCACCAGCAAACAGTTCCACAAAAAATAAAACCACACATACTGACACAGCAACAATCTTGAGACAATTTCACAAAGTAAAGCTAATGATTTCACTAACGTTGATTATCTAAGGTATGAAGTGACGTATATATTACAGCCATTGCCTTCTGTAAACAAAGGGTTGGCCCTTGCAACAGTGAGGACTTTCACCGATAGACGATACGTAACCGTACGTACCGGAACTGATTCGAAACTGATGCTGCCGCATCAAAACAATTGCAAGGTGAAGCAGGAAACATCCACTGTACGCAACGTAAAATTTCACTTTCAAGGCCAATTATCACACCGCACCCCAAATGGCCGATGACTTTCCCAGTAACCAAGTAACCGATATTTTGCTCCGAATGCGTCACCTTTCCCTGGGCCGGAAGATGGGCCGCTGTTATTAAACTCAGTGGCATTGACACTGTCAACAACGGCTGTATGAACGGCCTCTGCGCAGCATTGTTATCTGTGGTTTCGCTGCATTCATTCTACGTCATCTTGTCCACTGAGATAAACACATTTTATCTTTCTTTTGCTTCAATGCTCGCGATGCGCAATACACTGTGATGAGTACCAACACACTTATTGCAGAACAGCAATAACAAAACAAAGTCCAAGCACTCGCAACACAATGCCACCAGCTTCTTTCTTGCATTGTAAAACAAAACATATAACAAGCATTACAAGATCTCACCATTAAGCTGAATATTGCTGACGGTCTAAGAAGATTTCCCAGAAATGTTTTCTACTGGCCATAAAACGTACTATTTGCAAGAATTTATTTTACAATTACACTTATCAAAGAAAACTATCCGAGAGTAATGAAAAAAGTTATGAAAAGCTAGAACTTTTTTTTGAAAAAAAATAATGGGAAGACCGAAAGCGGTCGTGGTAATATGGTCAGACCGGTACCAACACACCATCCAGAAAATTTCCCCCAAGCAAGGACTGGCTTTCCGGCGTCGTGGTACAGTAAATCTAATATGACCGAAAAACTCATATCAATTCTTTCAATTCCTGAACATATAAGAAACCATAAAATTGATCGCGTGACATTCAAACAGATTTAAATCGCCATTCTGATAGCAACAAAAGACATTGAGCGTGTGACAATTAGCACCCAGTAGCTGAACGAGTTTGCAACGATGTTTGTACTTCCGTTTACTACCACACAACCGTACGCCCCAACATTCCATACGCGTCTTGCTCTATGAAATATCGTGAAATGCTTTATCCATCGTGCTCACAGTATCTTTCGATTTTACCTTACTTGTTAGCAAACAAAACACACGAAATTCCCGATGGAAAACTGTACAAAGATCGCTCTCGGCAAGCAAACGCGAACGAAATGGGCACGAACTGCGTAATCGCTGTGTCAACAATGGTCACCAAATACACTAATAACAGTACACCGGTCTGGTGCTAGGGCGTCATCTACGGGCAGCATCTTCATCAAGCCAAGTCTCCATGGCTGTGCGCATGAGAGAAAGAGTAAAGAGTCTGCTGCGTTTACATAGACCGGTAAAGATACTCATTCATGTGTGCGATCCCGACGGAATGCAGCAGTGTGTGGTGAGAGATAGAAAAATAAGAGGGGAGTACAAGATTTATCTGGTGACTGCGGATACCCGTTTATCGTATTCGCAATACAGTATCCGCCAGTACAGGATATTTGACGGCGTGCGATCGTGCTGTACAGGACAGTTTACTGCGCGGGATCGTGTAGTGACTATTGGCGCGTTTAGTGCATTACTGTTAACGTTACGCGTGACGGTTTATTTTCCTTTTCCGCTGTGATTCAAAATGTAGCACCGTAAGTATACGGTTCCTGAGTGCGAACGTGATATTACTGTGCCTCAATATACTAATACACGATATGTGTTTGTGTGTGCGTGTGTGGTTGTGTTGTGTGTGTTTGTGTGTATTTCAATTCGTCCTCGTTGCAGATGAAGTGGCAGCAGTGCGTCATTGATTTCGCTATCGTCCTGATAACGATCCCTTCGCTTGTCGTCGTGGCACTGCTACTAGAATACATGATGAACCATTCTGGTTGGGCTGAGCAACTGGAAACGCAGATCATCATGGTCACCCTGGCGGTGGCCTTCTTCTTGATCTGCATCATGATCTCTGTCTACCTGACGCACCGGGTCGGCAATTGTCTCTGGGCTGGACCGCAAAGTGATCAGCAATCGATATACTCGATCGAACGGGGCCGCGGTGGAGACTATCCGCCCAACACAACACCGCCACCCACCTACGAAACCATAATGGGTGAGCACGAACCACCACCCTACGAGAAGATCAGCAAGATCTTCCCTCCACAGGAGCCTCCACCATCGTACGCCGCCACGATCGCGCTCGATCGCGACAGTACGGTGCACATTTGATCTACGTGCCATAACCAATATGCCAGCATTCTGGAGCATTTGCTATAAGGCTGGATACGCTCATTATCGAGCGGAATACTGTTTTCGGGATGAAGCGAAATAAAACAAAACACGTAACTGCTAACACCCTCTGTGTACTGTTGCCAGTGGCCAATTATTACCGTGTCTTCAACTTGAGATATCTTACTCTATTCGGTTTTGCTTTTCGTTTCTGTACCACCAGCGGGTTTCGAGTGACGCTTAAAGATAAGATAATATCCTAGCACGATCAACAAAACAACGGCGACCATGTCTAGGCCGTACACTTGATATGGTGCCATATTGCGCGTCGGTGAACGCAGATACCGCAGTCCCTTGTTAGCGATCGCTTTCTCGATCCAGAAAATGGCTCGCTCTAGCGGAGTTTCTGGCTGGGTACGGAAAACGTACGACAGCTCCTTGCCACGTGTTCGATAGCTGCAAGCAGAAGTGAAGTGATACAATGCTATCGTGGATTAACGCTAATTCACATTGTTTGTTTACCTGCCATCAGTCAATATCTTATCCATCGCTTCCTTCAGTGTATCAGCATTCATTTCGGTGGACGGTATGCCGATACCGATACCTGCCAACTCTAAACGGCGCACGTTCGAAAACTGATCGGCAAAGAAAGGCACACCAATAACGGGAACTCCGTGCCAGGCTGCTTCCTGCAAACTCAGCAACCCACCATGGCTAATCAACAGCTTTGTGCGACTGTTCGCCAGTACAGCCGACTGTGGAACCCACGGAGTCATTAGCACGTTCGGAGGCATCACCAGCTTGTCTGCATTGGCGTGCTTCCAGATAAAACCATAGTCGGGCATGCTACGGAACAGCTCCAGCAGCTGTCGGTTCACTTCCGGTCCCAACATTTCACTCTGCACGTTTGTTCCGAAGCTAAAAAGCACCACGCCTTTGTTCGAACGTGCGATGAATTGTTGCATCATCTACGGACGGTAGACATTTGGTTTGTAATAAACGACATTTGATCAATTCTATCGATCAGTCTCATACACACTTACCGACGGCATCTCTTCTGTTCGCTTGATATGCAATCCGCCCACTTGAATAACGTTTGGAGGCAGTAACTGGTAAAAATCGAGCGCGGGATCACTGTTAACCAGTACCAACTCGGATCGTCTTTCAAGCAATTTCACGTGTGGCAGATTGGTGCCTTCGAAAACGCGCTTCATTCGCTCCTGTTCTTTAGGCATGTACACCTGTTGCCGGTAGAGCATATCGAACCACCAAAAGATCGTGTTCTTGACCCGCTCAACAAAGTTCATCTTTGCATCGAAACTTGAGGACGGATGGGGCAGATAGGTAGTATAGAGCGGTATGTCCGCCAGATACTGAGTGTACGACGGTATGTTGTACGGCGAGACAGAGATCAGTGGTGGATTGTTAAAGTATTCCAGAAACCCGAGCATAAACTGACCCATGGTAAAGTCGTGTATCACCAGATCGAACCGAAATGCTCGTGGATATGCGATCAATTGTTTGATAGCTTCCTCGTGCTCCAACAACTGGCTTGCCACCGTGTAAAACTGATACACATTCATTATGTTTCCAAATGTATTTTCATAGCTGGAAAAATCTCCCGTACCGCCATCCGAGAACGCCGCCATCATCTTTTCGTAGAACTGTTCCATCACCAGGAATGTTTTGCCCGGCACGGATGTTTCTTTTTCGAACGACAGAATGGTAAGGTTGTGACCATTTTCATACAAACGCTCGATTATTTGCTTGTTCCAGATGTGATGGCTTTTCGAGGGTGTCGTTTGCAGAAAGAGAATATTTTCAGCACGCACGTTGCATATTATTTGAGCCACAAAAGCCACCGATATCCATCGTAGCGTCATACTACACCAAGTATGAAGAATTACTCCTCTGACCAAAGTCAATTAGTATACGTTGATGATTCTGACTTGACGCAAATAGTCAGCCAACTTCACGACGTTAATAATCAAGAGAGTTATTGAGCTTTCGTTCCACACGCACACGCCGGTTGCAATGTTACACTCGAAAGATCTGTAGTGAAGCCGATAAAGTCACGCAATGCATGAGAATTCGTTCGCCTATATCTTATCAGACGAATTTAGACACCGGCAATTATCACCGGCTCATGGATGTATTGGTTACGCAGCCGCTGACAACACTGAGATTGTACCAAGGCAGACTAGCGTTTGGCTTAATCGCGTTCCACAATGTCACTGTCAGAGCAGACATCGCTGTAACTCGCTGAATGCTGCCGGTACAACCACCGCGTTCTGTGTGCTGGTTGACTGGTTTCCACTACACGCGAAATAAATGCTACAACTGCTACCTCTTGTTTAACGTCCAATGTAGTAGAGCACGAATCGTATTCGATTATGATTCAAGGTTAATTTTGAAGGTGTGCAGCAGCATAAAAATAGCCCAATCTCGACACTCATACATAGACCAAGGCTAATGGAGCGTTACTAAACATCACAGCACATTCATAAGCATCCGATCGAACGCACACCCATCTTGCGCGACATTGTCGTCCAATACACCATTTAATTTCCGCCCTATCATCACATACTTCCTCGCGTTCTGTGCAAGTAGGAGGAAGTGGATCGTTTCTATTAGCAACCAACGCTAGCAAATGTTTTTTGCATCTGTTTTGTTGTTTAACACCATGTGCCAGCAACGCTATCGACGTTTGGGTTTTAATGCGTCGTCCTAACGGGGTTTTGGTAAACAAAGTATCTGTGAAATGTTGATTGAAGCCAAACAAAACTTGGAATCATGTGGTACACGGTAGTGAATGTAGCCAATTACGAAAAAATATAAATATTATGATTACTTGTGTAAATTATACATATTTTTACCTATGTTTGCAGCATGTTCGCGCCTTGCGGTTTTACTATACGCACATCAATCATAATCTGTATGTTTGTTTCCTCAAATATAATTGAGTTTTTTTTTCAAGTCGGAAAATAGAATAAGGAATTTTGTTCTACCATTTCTTCTTTCTACTTTTTATTTATTGAGTTTTTTCCTTCTCCTTTCCAGCAAATCTTTCTAACTTTTTCAAAGTTGCTTTTCGCGAGATTTGAATAATATCGTGCCATTATTATAAATAATCTAAAATTCATGTTGCGTAGGACTTATTGAAAAACAAATCGTTACTTTACTGTAATTTATTTATTTATTTACATCTGTTCTGTTAGTAAACAGGCTTGTCTTGCACATTCTGTGTTGCATTTGTGCATCGATAGACGCTTGGAAGAGTTATGAAAGCCAATTTAGGTTATTTGACTTAACCTTAAATTAATTAAATAAAAGTTCACTCACATGAATGCACTTTGTTTGTTTGTTGATGACATAGACAAAATTAGTTAACGATTCTTCTACGTAGCAGATGCGTACCAGGGGATCTAACAGACGGCAGAAATCCTCTGATTGGAGATCATTGAAGCTACGCAGGTGAGACGTACGTGATGACCTCACTATTGTACAACGAATAATACTCGCCAGACTCCAGAGGTCCGTCCGTAAGGTCCTTTAAGGCCGTCCGGATGGACTTATGATTTTTGGTAGGCCCAAACTGCCATCCACCATGGAAAACAGAACTATTTGGCGTAAAACCGATTGATTAATTGGCGGACTACTGCAGCAATCCAAGACCTCGAAGCGGTTGTAGCGCCAGTTAGTCAGTATCTTCACATGTTTTGTATTACATTTTTTCTCTGTTTGCATGTACATTTCTTCCGTACCTTTGTGACTCTACATTATACCAAGATATTGGTACTGGTCATTCCGTATGAATAACTGGCACAATAGGCATGTAAAAACATGTTGATGCAACTTTCAAATTATGGGCACCATTGCATTTCTCCAACCCTGAATCGTTATCATATCGATACAAATATGGAACCCCTTTCCAGTGGACACACTGCGCTTGATTCACTTGGTGTAAATAAGATTACAAACTTTGCACACCTTACCTTGTGGTTTTGTAATGTTATAACGCATACACACATGATCTAGGTATTCTCACCATCTCCTGGCCTTTGTTGTTCAATCTTTATTTATCTTGCCTTATTTATGTCGTTTGACGATGTACGTGTATATTTGCGCTGTGTGATGTACCTCAACGAGTTTTTATTCTACCAGACCAAAACCCTTTCACCGCACGGGCGCAACCAAGAAACACGAACAAACTTCCAACGTGCTCCATTGTGCCATGTGCTTATGCTATGTTGTTCGCTTGTCTGCACGACGAGTAATACCACTTATGCTAACGCACAGGAACGCACGGCCACGCATACAGCCACCATAGTTCGTGTTTACTCATCCGTTCATCTGTTCCGGTTCCGCTTCCCGGAAGCAATACAGAGCGCAAGAATAGACGAACCCAACCAGAATACTACTGCTCGGTACCGTGCCACCCTCGATTGGAGCAACTTTCCATCCCTTTGCCTTTGCATACGCCAGACGAGGAGACGAGTGACGACACAAAGCACCAGTAAAGTAATGTAAACAAGAAATCTGAGGTAATTTATGGACGAGCAGCTCCAACCAACCAACCAGCACCAGCATCTAAGCACCAACGATGATTCACACCGCACCAGCTTTCGAGTACCGGGCTAGACTTCGACATAGGTCAAAGGGTGGGCTCTAACCGGTAGGTTGTTGCTGTTGCTGCTGCTGCTACTGGTGCTATAACGACCGACAATCGGAGCGTTCCGGTCGTTGTTAAGCCACCCAAGAATTCTACCCCACCCACCATCTTCTGCCATAAAGACTCTCCAATGCACTGACGAGCCTGATGATGTTGATTTATGCACATTTGAACCGAAAACGGCGTCAGCATTATATGGGGAGAATTTTCTTTCCAGGCTTATGGAACCCACTCCTAGGGCGCCCAATGTCAGCAATTCTGGCTAGCCAAGGTATGGTAGGCACATCAACCATGCTAGGATGCGGGCGCGTGCCATCGATCGCGCATGTAATTTAAATCAAAATTAAATCAATCTCTGGTACATTAGGTTTTTTTTGCGATCCACTTTGTACCGCAATAAATTCTTATCGTATTGGGTATGTTTCAGTGTGTGTGTGTGTTTAACTTTTTTGTTACAGGAAGGACAACAATCTATACTTACACTGCTGTAAGCATTAAATTAATGCCGCTTTCCTGCTCTTTACATTTGTTTGCATGGCTCGAGGCGTTCGGATAATGAACACCATCCCTACATCATACACGGTCAATATGCTCTAAATAACAAATCTGCTCAATACCCAACGATGCTGAACCATGCTGCCAGAACTGTTACCTACAATGGATATATGGACGTTATTGTGCGTGCATCACACACCCTAGCGTACAACCGCCCCGGAAGATGGTCCATCTCCTAGCAACACACTCCTTGGACGTACTTGAAGTCCATGTTTTTGTTGTGATTCCAACCCTCGCTGCTTCCGGTTACGGTGGCGCTCCCATTCCCGCACCGTCTTCCAAACAAACAACGATGAAACCATCCAAACGGACCACCTTTCTGAGTGCACCGAAGTAACAACAACGGAAAAAAGTACACATACACACACACAGAGGGATCAAAAATACATCCATTTATTCTCTTCTTACACAACGCATTACGTACGGTATGCGAGGGTATTATAATGCCATATACGGACCGATTCACTCGGAATTGAACCGAGCAACAGAACGATAGGCGAAGAAGAAGTTGAGATTTTTCACCAAAACAGTATTGCGTTCAAAACCATTCGGTGTCCCAAAATCTTGCAGGGGCTCTAACTTCAGGGAAGTAGGTGGTACGATTCTGTCCTAGGAGCTCCTTGCATGGCACGTAGCTTTCCTTTTCTTTAGACTTCGATTTTCCTCCTTGAAACAGATTTATAGTACGAGCAACACCAAGTGACGAAGGACTGTGGACCCGAATATGCTAATTTTAACACTCACTCCAGCAGTATTATAATATTTCTTTTTTTTTCCTGTTTTGGAATCGCGAGGCCAAGTGACATGATGCGTACCGTGCACTGCCAGCATGTGTTTATTTGATGTGTCGCAACTCCCAACAACCGGTCGTGCCTTTGATTCAAAGTTTGATTTCCCCTAACGAATCCACACAATTGAGAACGTAGGATTGCGCTTATGAGTGGAACAATTGCCTTCAAAAGCATCGAGCGTTGGAAAGTGCTGTACATTTAATTGCTACCGTCCCACCCGCAGTACCAAATATCCGTTCCTTCGTGTGGCGAATTTAAGTTTGTACGAAAATCCCATCGACTGTTTCGAAGAATTTCGGTACTCGAGGGACGCAAATGGGACGCCGGCTAACCGGTGATTCACACCGGTCAACCATTCCAACGCCATTCGAAGCACCGTCGACGATACTTTCACATTCAAGGTTCATAATTTGCATACGTGAGAGCGTTATAATTTTAATTAAAATATTTAGTATAATTAGAAATTTTTGCTACGCCAGCGTGTCTGTGTCCAACTTTGTAGGCATGTTTTTTTATCCCACCACTTTCTTTCGAATTTTCATGTGTTTTTGTACTAACCATCAGAAGGTTGCCTCGAGAAAGGAGTGAAAATAGAACATTGAGTTTATTTAACAAAATATCTTTAGACGAAGGTTTTGAACTTTAGTCGAAGCTGCGATTCAATTGAAAATCTTCCCCCTATCATTTGTTGCCGAAGGTACGCTAGTGTACCTTACCTTTTGCCAAATTGTTTACACTTCTAAACATCATCCCAACATTATTTTGTAAGGCTGTGATATCCTAACCAACCGGAGCATCTATATGTGCTTGGTTTGGAGTTCTGGGGAATGGAATAACGTTGTCCAACTCTTCCTCTTATGGGGTTCGTTTCACAACAAATTGGCAAACAGGATCGATCCGATTCGCCGACTAGATTTGCTGCTGTTCGGATTGTGATTGCACGTGTCCAATGAGGGGAAAAGTCTCTCGAGGACCAACTTTAAACGTATCTGCCTTTTTATTGAACGTTAAACTGGCATGAAATCTTAATTAGAAAATTATTAAGTCAACCACGGCATCGAATGGTTGGAAGCGTTGGGAAGCAACGAACGATTAGATTCGATCTGTGGCCAAGTTAAAATTGCCCACAGACAAGTGAAAAACAAGATACCACCAGAAGTGGGGGAGAGTTTCGCACTGTTGAACAGTCGCAAAAGCCGCTGGAAAAGAGTGACACTTGCAAAAGAGGGTAAATTAAAACTCGATTATATAAAAGTATGATGAGCTGTGTGCACAAAGTGAAATTCTTGCTTTTAATCTATCACAAACAGATTTCTATACTTCCTTCCTATTATGGACACGTGGCAATGAGCATTCATTGGAAACCACTATGGTGGTATGTTGCTCTTAATAATGGAATGAAATATTCAAAGTTTACGAAAATGAAACACTCCGGAATGGTGCAGTAATTGATAAACTACAGACTACTTTACTTCTTCACTTACTTATCCGAACCTACTGCAGAAATCCTTTTAACCAATGGCGGGTTTAACGGTAAGCAAGACTAAGCGGTTAAACTTAAACAAGAGTTTGATTCGCACTGCGAATAACTTAGGTATTGTATTTCAAGACAAACGCCAAAAAAGCTCCTTAGTAAGCAAGATCATGGACTGAATCTCAGCAAGTGATTTGAGACACAGTAGATAAGTACGTACATCTAATCTTCAGCTGAGTTTGTCTAATATGGATCAGAAATGATCACATAGTTCGCTCGTGGTACTCTTGTTGAGCACATGATTTACAGAATAATAGAAGTAGATTAATTTAAACATCTGACAGAAACTGACACTTAGCAAGGATACTGATCTATCGAATTATTTGTAATTCCCCTTTTTTCCCTTTTGTGTATAAATTTACTGAATGATTTTTCTGTTCCGGAATACATTGTCCTAGTCTTAGCCTTTGCTTAGTAGAATTGTTGAAATTCTAAGCACTGTATCAAGTAGTAACAAACTATTGAAACTCTGAGCAACGGCTTATGCTCACGGGTTTTTAAGATCATCTCAAATGCTTTATGGATCATTTTTGCGCACTCAAATCAAGATGGCGCCTAGAGACTTGTCTGCTTTTAAACGGACTTTTTCTTCATTTGTGGCACTACGAGTAGTTGAACTACTTGGGTGAGCTACATTTTTCGTCGTGTGAAATTATCGTTCTGCACTTTAAAAATAAATTATTACTTACTTACTTACTTACTTATCATACTTACTTACTACAACACGCTTCGCGGTCTTGGCCTGCTGCAACATTTCTCGATACAGCTCGCGGTCCAACGCTGTCGTCTGCCAATCGACTATCACGGCCGTTCTGGTGGACGCATTAACGGCATCACTCCATCTCAGTTTGGGTCTACCACGCCTCCTCTGTCCATGTGGATGGCCTTAAAGGACTTTACGGGCTGGGTCGTCCGGTGTCATTCTCATGACGTGACCAGCCCACCGGAGCCTGGTGAGTCTAATTTGCTGCACGCTGCTGAGGTCATCGTACAGCTCGTAGAGCTCGTCATTGTGGCTCCAAAGATAAATTCTCGTTGATCGTCACTGCTAGGAACTATGAAAGTTTTTATTGAAATTAGAACTATAGATTTTCGAGTTATATTTTGCGTTTTACATGTGTTTAGGAAATGCTGTGCAAGCTTGTTTTAGCTATCGAGTACTCTTATCCATCTTATTATATGGATTTAATTAATAAATGAATTTGCTAAAATCCTTTTGTGACAATGTTCATAAAATGTTATTTAATTAAATTAATTTCGTCATAAGCCATATCAGACAGACAACAAATCCTCTTAAATCGGTAACCCTCGCTACAAACACAGCCATAATTCGCTAATCCTTTACCATACTTGTTCGAAATTACATCTTTGCCCCTAGCAATTGCTCTTTGTATGATTCCCGTCTGTCTCGTTTTGCAACAAACAGTTCATCTGTTGTCCCTTATCTCTCTGCTTCTCGCCCTAGACAATTGGCATCCCTTCAACTGTTAGCATTCCGCATCGTATGATGTTAAGATCTATTTCATTGTTTATTCTCCATATAAGTTACTCCCTAATTCATTACAATCGCCAGTTTATCCACGTTTTAAATTACTATTTACCATCCACTTCGATAGCGTTAGCCCCCTCGGACGTGTTGGGCTTTGGTTTTCCAACACCATCCTCCACCAAGCTCAATCTTGACGTTTCAGTTTCACTTCAACGCCCCGCCATAAACCGTTCCGATGCTGTGAATGTTCGCTAGAGAGCACTGCTATCAAAACGCATTTCACGCATCGACACTTGCGTGGCACACCGGAAGGTGCCGGCATATGCTGATGTTCCCGTGGAATCTTAAGCCAGTCGAGCGGGAAGGAAAACATATGTATCACAACAGGAGCTGAACCCGCGCTGTTTTGCTCTCAATTATTGCAAACAGTCCGATGTTTCCCCTTCAGCTGCCGGACTTGGTAGGAATATGAGTTGTGCTCCGCAGGTTTCGTTGCACCATACCATACGACTGTGGTGCATTATTGCGCGTGAGCTGGTGCTGTTCTCTGCCAGGGGTTACAAAATCTCCCCATTCCATACAAGAAACCCTTATCGATAGACACGAGACGACCAGCCGGTCTAGGCGTGGTCCGTAAATCTCCCCTCAATCATTCTGTGACACAAGGACATTATAGACGCATTTTCTGGGGGAATAAATGCAGCCTGAGGATAGTGTACCGAGCACGAGTTCATCTTTCCACAGATGCTTGTTTCATCTAGCATTCAGTTCTTTGCTGTACCTTTATATTTTATTTCGGTTGCCCTAATAGTATGTTTTCCATCGTTTAACCAACTGGAACGCATTATTTATCACGACAATCACTCATGCTATTACTATTGACAATTATTTGATGCATGTTTCGTTCATATTCACCACGGATGAGGCACCTTCAATAGGGTTAGTTCGAACCGTGTCGTTGCTAAATTTCTAACCTACCAGAGGAGGGTTCACATGGATGGTACGACGGTGCTTGTGGCCCTGTTTCAAAAACCCCGAGCTAACAAATGACGGTATCAGTTTTTGTTTGATATTTTAATTTTGACCAAATAATGCTGCGCTCTGCCATCTAATGAATAATGTTTGTCCTACACTGATTTACCATGGGTGACAAGATTTGGTTGTCCTTCTTTCCTTAGGCCGGATGAGGGGTTCCGTCCCTACACGCGCTTCTGATGGAATTGAGTTATGTCACGAGATGCAGGTGTTCCCCGGTCTGTTTTTTTGCATTAGGACTTTTATGTCACCATTGCCATGCGATAATTTCGATAGACCAAACTTTTCCCTTGCATCAAATGACACAAAGGAGGGAATAAAACGAATGGAGCAAAATTTTAATTCACCTATCAGATACAGAAAGCCTGCCCCGAAGGTTCAATCATGCCACGCACGGTACGGGGATCGGGAAGGATTTAACGCAAGATCTTTATTTACGCCCGAACGGCTTCATTTGGTTGCGAGATTGCTTCGGGGGGATGACAGAAAGCGGTTCATAGAACAGATATTAACATCCGCTGCTCCAGAGCACCGCTCATCGAGTACAAGCACAATTTCAGTAAACGATTTAGGAATTGATGAATAGATTTAGAATCATTATTCTAAACACAGCTTCAAATGGTTGCCAGCAAAACATTGCTTACACTTTGGCAGAGCATTTATTCATGAAGTAGCAACTCTTCTCAAATGATTTTGTTTTCCTGATTAGTTCGTTGTATTATCCCATGGAAATACCGATGGAATTTTCGTTTAAGCCAGACCGCATGTGTAATTTCTATTAAATTGAATAGAACAGATTACATTTTTCAAATACAAATGCAAACATTTCATTCAGACGCGACTAATTCCCTGTTCAAGATTATTGAAGGTACATTTTTAGAACAGTACGCCTGAAAGTATACTTATTTTAGTACAATGTTACACACGACAAGCACGCATCTTGTCGAATAATCGAGATGTAATTATTATTTTCGGTAGCAGTAAAACTGCACCGACTATCGTGCACATAACGAAAACTTTTATATTGTTGGCAAATTTATCATAATGCTTTAAACACATTGCAGTTTGGTACTGCATTCTTTAAATATTCCAAAAATACTTTTATCAGAAGTTTATCAGAAGTTTTAATTTTTCCTTCAATGTTCGTATTTGCCTGAATTTTTACTTCAATTTGGTAATATTTATTTAAAATTCTCAAATCCTTCAATCTCTATTAAAGAACTGATTAGAACTGATAAGAAAACTTGTCAAACGATATTGGAATTCACAACACATTATTCGCGAAACTAGTATTCGAAAAATTGAGAGAGAAACTGTTCGGTTACGGTAACATTTTAACATGACATTCATGAGATTTGATCGATTCGTTTCGATGCCTTTGAACAGCTACAATCGTTTAAACTAATGAATAACCATGAATGGGACCACCATAATGTAACCATGTTTTAATTCGCTACCTTTCATCCCTGGCATCCCGGAAACTGACGAGACGAATTAATGTTCTTTTTTTCTTTTTTGTTGCCTTTCATTTCACTTTCGTTTTTCATGCTGTCTTGTAAAGCGTTGCCTGCCATCTGTAAAACCTGCGAATGTATACATTCATGCGACAGCAATGGTTCGGTGACCAGAACGTGTCGAGCTTTGTGGTAATGGTTCGAACAATTGAAAAAAAAAGAAAACCAACACAACAGCACGATCGTTTCGATTCATTAAAATTCAGAACCGCGTGTTCATTTGATTAATTTTCCTTTACACCACTGACATTGATTTGCAGCGCGATTTCACCGATCCTTCGCCGCGAATCCCGAAGTTCCTGCCAGGGCGCGTAGTGTATGATATGATTGTGTTTAACATTTGTATCACGAAGCCGGGCAGGCGACCCTTCGAGGCAAGCGCCAGAACGAATTGCTGAGCCTTCCTGGGTGTGAAATGTGGCAAATGTTGATACTTTCAGATCGCGCTCCTTCTTTAGGGATCCGTTCTTCGCACAGGTCTAATCTACCGTTGATGTAAAGGAAAACTATTTGGGGTGTTGCTGGTGTCAAACTGTGACAAGGGCTAAATAAACCGAGAGATTGAAAGGGAAAAAAACGATCCTTCACGTTAGATGGGAGCAATGTAAATCCAGAATCGTATGAATACCGGAAAGGGATACGTTTTTATGGAAAGATGTCCTGCATAGAACAGTCGAGATAAATACAAGAGTCGTACGCAAGATCAATTGCTTGCACCAAGGGTGACCTCAGTAACACCCTTTATGCATTTGATACTTTTTTCCCCGCTCAATATAGTTTTATTCTACCTTTGGTAATTTGACGCCCTAACACCTATCAATAATCTGAGATAGAGCCTAACATTTTTTTTCTTCTCATTGTTCAAAACGGTACACAACAAACCTTTTTTTCTAGATTTCGAGCGGATAGCGAATCATTATTGACGGTTGCCCTTGCACAATGTCACAGCTTTCCCCTGCGCTTGCAATCGATCACATACGCTGTCGCAGTTGTGTTGGTGCGCTACACCGGTGTTGCGGAATGTTTTATGACACGTACAAACGGTCGCGGTAGGGATAATTTATATTGTTTCACCTTTCCGGTCTGTGGTTTTCTTGCAGTGCACAAATCGTGAAATGGGCGCAAATAGTCAGCACATAATATAAAGCCTCAGTCAACTGGCCACATTTTATCGACCGGAACCGGGCTCAATCTGCTGTTGTGGCACGCTCGGTGCACAAATAGCGACTGCACGAGTTGAACTTCATACCAGTCAATCAGTTACACTCAGTCATTCTGTTAGTACAGGAGGTGTCAAAGTGGCATCGAGCTTAGTGCAGCTACCAGCATTGGGAAAGAAGGGCCGCTACAGCGCTGCTGTCAATCAGGAACCGAAAACCACTGCCCTTCCCAAAAATGGTGGAATGGGACAAAGCGGTGGCAAGCCGAGAATTCATTTGCAAAATTTCATCACTCACCTGCTCAATGAAAGGATTGACCACAAATCGTTGTTGATTGCACGATAGAAACTTGATATGGTCAAAATAAAAAAAAAACAAACGTGGGTAGTGATGAAAATATGTAAAAATACTGTTGCGGTGGTAACGAATTATGCGTCAAAATATTGTAGTTTCCATTCCACGTTTACATTGAATTTCCTCTTTGTAGTGCATTGCTTAAGTTATTAAAAGGATTCTTTTGCAGGTTATAAAATGAGCCGCAATACGCGCACCGAATAAACTATCAATTTCATAGCTTTCATCTCGTTCGCCAACGTCCATTTTAATTATTCCACAACAATTACCAATCGTAACCCTACACTGCAAAGAAGAAACCTTTCATAATGATTATTGACCAGTACGCCTAGGCATCGCGGAACGATGTGCAACGTCAAATCGTTGATTTTCAGCAAAAGAAATGATTTCCAAACCGTTTGCCTGTCAGTGCTATCGACCACCACAGACCATCAGGGCAAGGATTTCCGGTCGATCAAACCTTCACCACCCTGGAACAGCATCCGTACTAGTGGTTAGCAATACGCTAGGAACCTTGGAGTTGGTGTGCAACCGTCCTAATGTCAGAAATTGACCGGTTTGCTATGTGTTGACGGCATGGAAACCTTCCTCCCGGACAGGCCAATACGGGAATAATGAACAGACTGTCAAATAAATCAAATATGCCATTCACCAAACATTTTGTCCCCAAATTCTGATTACCTCTCCGGTGCAGTGTTGAGAAAGTAAAATTTAAAATTAGACTTTAACTGTCACTGGTCATTTCTCATAAACAATTCGGTTCAACCAGCATGTTCTTCAAATTCTTTGAATATTCCTACTTGAGAGGTCTGACATGCTGTTCTTGTGATTGATTGGAGAAATTCTTTTTTCTGTTATGCTGTTACACATTTGACAACAAGAAATATTTCTTTTGTTACTAATTTTAATTTAATAGAGTGTCATTAAAGTGGGTAAATTTATAAAATACATATATAAAGGTACTGAAATACCGATAGCATTTTTGATTAAACTGTATAAAGTGAAAATAGCACCACTGTGTATATTTGACAAAAACTAGAGAATTTCTTTTACGATTCTTTCACAAACTATAAATTCATCAACTTTTAATCTCAGGGAAAAATTGTGCGAAATAAAGATAGCATGTGAAGTGAAACCATTTGTTTGATTTTTTTTGTTTTTGCACAGATTTATTTTCCTTGTGAACCTGAGGATTACCTTGTGAAGGCCCAGGAAGCTGGATTCATCAGGTTGACCAGAGTATAACCACACAGACGTAGAAGAAGAAGAAGATTTATTTTCATTTTATATCAGTTGCAATGAATTAAGATGAAGCTGAAGTTTTATTCTAAAATAGCAATCATAATAATTGTTTTGTGCCATTTTACAGCAATGGAGCGAGCGCAGTGACTTTCCATTGAAAACCAAAGTTAGAAATCAAAACTTGTATTTTGAAAAAAAGATACAAGTCGCTTTTACTGAGAAATATGTCTTCCTTTTATTTTGCGTAACGACCTATCCGGCCATTCCGGTCATGTAATGACTTACAAGGCTTATTGATACCACGTAGATGGATAATCTGCCCTACATACGGGGGAACAGCAAGAATTAAGAATAACTTCATGTTTTCTTCGACAATACTTATGTCACAGCTTCTGTGGACTGAATAGGTACTACGATATTGTGGAACATTTATTACGACTTTGAGATAGTTGTTTTGACTAATATGAAGTTTTTTTTGTGTTTTTCGAACATTTAATTCAGACTGCACTGGACTGATTGGAGACATATGTATGTAGTAATTGGTCTGATTAAAGTATAGAGCAACAGTTTATTTTTAAATTAAGCTATGAACTTGTGTGCGGTTCGGTGGCCGAGGAGACCGAGGCGCCGGTCTTCGAACGGACAGGACCAAAAAGGAAAATGATGCTATTCTCATTTCGCCTTAACGAGTTTACCTTTTTAAATTAAAATGATCAGTATAGATATGAACATAGTTGACTAAACAGTTGGGAAAAAATATAAAATTATTTTAAAACTAAATTATGCCAGCTGCTTGGACATCCGAAATTATATTGGCCAAATAACTGCATTTAAACACTTAAGCATTTAATCTCTGAAGCTGATGTATTTAAACATAGCACAACATATAAAAAGGAAGTTTCTCTTCACAAAACAAAACAATAAATAAAAAAAACCAGAACAAAATCAATAATCCGTTCATTCGTACCACATTGATTGAAAATCCTTTCACTATTCTATTGTTTCATATAAACATATCAAGTCAATACTGTTCCATTTTCAAGATATCTAATTCGTAGACCTGGCTATGTACGATACATTTCCGTTTGAATGATACTCGTAGAATTCAATTGCCACAGCAGTACTGTCTCGACACGTAAGGCAAATGACATTTCGCCATACTTCTGTCACCGGTGTGGCTTCGTGCCTTCAGCAGTGAAACTAGCATCAAATGATAATTGAAAAAGTTACCAATCTAAAGAAATAGGATGCGTTTGGCTTGCCCACAATCGACGATCGCTAACGAATGACTACTGCTAGCGGCAAGATAAGGATTAAGCTGGTGACGCTCACCTCTCACTACATGCAAACACATGGCGGACCATGCATATCGCTGCACCTTCACTGTATCGTTTAAAGCTAGCGCAGCTGAACGGCACTCAATTGCCGGGTCACCAAGCTGGCAATCGAATGAGAACCGGCAATAACGGAAACAGTCCAATCACCGTGGCAAATATCAATAGCTCCGTAGCAGTAAAATTTAACACAACGAGATGCAAAACGTGCAAGTGTCACAACCGTAATCTGTCCCCGTAAGGCGCAATCTACGGATTGCCCGTTTACCCCCGCACACTGCACAGATGCAGCTGAAACTGTTCTGGAAAATAAACAGTTCTATCTTGCCCATTAGACTGAAGGTGGTCGAATCATCTCGTCTAGTGGCGATTCGAAGCTACGATTGCCGTTGGTAGAAATGTACAAATTAATCAATCATTTAAATCGCTTGGCAAACGCATTTCCTACCATCATATTCGGTTCTCGACGTTCTCCTATGATCGATAGTATTTGAACAGATAGTATTTGAGATTAAAGCACGATGAATTAATCACAAATACCAAACCTTCTTCCAGATGTAGTGTCTTCAAAAGTTTCCCCACCACTAATCTGCTCTCTTAATTGTTCAATAACAAAAATATATTTTAATTCTAAACCGTTCTACTCACTCTCAACCGGCCAAATAAAATCATCACATCACTGACCTCGCTTATCAGCCGGACGAGGGGATTTTTCTTGTCTTTACTGTTCGTATGTATATTAACTTGGATCGTGCATTGCAAGTTCAGTGTTAGATTAGACATCCGCGATCTCTGTAACGGTATTCTCACGTTTGAGTGCTCCCTCATACTGCTGCACTCATATGTTACCGTCAATCGAATAAATATATTCTTCCTCAAACGCAATTATTGGATACCATCGACGGCAAAAGTTACCATCCAATCGAAGGTGTAGTTTGTGTCGTAAAATGAGAGTGATTTTACTAGCAGTCATCGTCCTCACTATTTGTGGTTCAATCGAACCCTTACCGTCCTTTGCCGAGCCAGACGAAAACTGTGAGTGGAGGTACACGTGTTGCGAGCAAGCCAAACAGGACGGATCATGTATAACCCTCTGCCCACAGCCTACCATCGTGTGTCCGGTGGAGGAAACTCAAGACACGGATCCATTGAAGAAATATTCACCTAAAGTTATCGTCTCGGCACCCTGCAAGGAAGGCTACAAGCTTGATCATACGGATCGCTGTCGAAAGATTTTCCAAGAACCCATCCACTTTTGAGATTGATGTACCGTGTGTGCGTGCTGTTGATGGGATCAAACCTATCGTACATCACTCAACAGTCCACTCTACCAACGTATGGTAACTAATGGTAGCCAATATCACTTCAAATGTTACTTCTGTTTTCAAACAAATTCCCTCACGATACGCACACATCTACGTACTGTGAACGATTGAAGGCTTACCGAATCGGATTCGGATAGTGGCAATAGGAATGTTCCACATGACAACACTACGCGCAGCAGAGCTCATTGCGTGTACAACGGCTAAGAAGTAAATAGGAAGCTTTCACGAGAAAACATTGGAAAACTTATTTGCAATAAAATGGCAATGACTCACATTATCCGACAGCAGCGAAAGAGTATAGGGAATTGGCAGCATTTCGCAACGCTGCTTGCGAGCTGGAAGGAGGTACGGTTCGAATCCATCCCAAGCAAATTGAAATGATGATCATCCACTCTATATAAACTTATAGCATCTTGGTATTGCTGATATCTACCGCATTATCCTGCTCCGTTACCCGGACATTTCACCACAGCCCGACGCGATTTGACCAAATTAAACGGAATGCCCCGTATCCATCAGTGTAAGTGGTGGTTTGGAATATTTAGTTACATAATAATAGCTAATACGTCCCCCGTAATCTTATTGGTTTTGGCAGGTTAAAGCTTCCTTCGTCAAGTTTTTTTTCCACCATCCGGTCGGAATCGCTACCAGGAACTGATTTGTATTTAATCCGCAGCCTTAATTAGATTTGCTCCGATCAGCTCGGCTCACTCGGTCGAAAGGATGGGACGTGTGGGCACGTGTAGCCAACGGTCGTTTTATTCGTTGTCGATAGGCATTCGATCCGGGGTCACGATACACCCTGGTCCCCACTGTAATTTCCCGCTCTTGCAAACTCTCACTCTCTCTCTCTCTCTCTGTATGTTGGAACGATATGCGAAGAAATCACATACACAATCCCAAGTTTCACGTTTTGTCGGCAATAAGATTCGGTACGACGCTTCGCTGCAAATCGTCCGGAATTTCCTTTTTCCTTCGTCAACCGACGTGTACGTCGTACGTGGGTAAAAATGGTGGACGGTGGAAAAGCGGGAAAAGTGTATGAAATAAAAAAAAAACAAAAACAAACCACCACAGGCGGAAAGGAAACACGGCACGGAACGAAGGCACAATACAAATAGAAAAATAATAATGTCCGATTCCGGATATTTATCACGTGCCATTGCCGGTGATGTGTAAATTCCCGTGTATTCCGGATTCCTTCCGTTACGGGACAGACGATTTTTCATCTTCAACTGCAAAACATGCTA
>KI422469.1:47889-68051 GCA_000473375.1 Anopheles culicifacies
CGACGCTTCGCTGCAAATCGTCCGGAATTTCCTTTTTCCTTCGTCAACCGACGTGTACGTCGTACGTGGGTAAAAATGGTGGACGGTGGAAAAGCGGGAAAAGTGTATGAAATAAAAAAAAAACAAAAACAAACCACCACAGGCGGAAAGGAAACACGGCACGGAACGAAGGCACAATACAAATAGAAAAATAATAATGTCCGATTCCGGATATTTATCATGTGCCATTGCCGGTGATGTGTAAATTCCCGTGTATTCCGGATTCCTTCCGTTACGGGACAGACGATTTTTCATCTTCAACTGCAAAACATGCTACGCCACTTGGCTATCCTCGTCCCAAAGATCCAACCATAACTCCAATTGGTTCCCTTCACGCTGTCAGAAAGCAAATAAATTTTACAATTCCGTTCCATATCCGATCCGAGCGAACGCATACACACATCTTCGCTACGGTGGCTTCATTTTTCGTACCACCAGCACAGAAGGTGCTGGAGGCTGCTCATGCCTCAAGCGCACTCCTACGGTAGAATTGTTTTAGTTCAGTGATTTTCTTCATTTGAAGCTAGAACGAGATGATCATCTTCAACTGTTCCTCAAGGCCACAAAATCGAAACCGGAATAGCTGGCGATGGCCATTTTTCTTTGTTGTTCCGCACCGGTCACTGACCAGACGATCACCTTCAATAGTGATGATTGTTGTTGGGGGCCATGATGACGATAGAATTTATCGAACCTGAGTGAAGAAAATAGAAACACAAACGATCCAAATGTGCTCGCTATGCTGAACGCCAAATCCAACCTGTTTCCGAATATATTCTACCTCACCCTCAGCTGCTGAGCCGAATTTTTGCCCGATTCTCTCTGACTCACCAACAAGCAAACACATCCTTACGGGAAGAATTGATATCCTTTTGATTTGGCGTGTCGTTCTCCGGCCCATACGACTATTTCCCATACCGGTGCAATCAAACAACAGCGGAAAGAACAAAATTGAATTCTTCCTTCTTCATCCCGACGACCACGCATACTATACCGCACCGGCGAACGGAAACCTTCACCGGCGGTAGGCGATATGTTATGACGGGCAATGTAAACCCTTCAAACCAAATGGAACCTGTTCGATTTGACACGATAACGCGTATCCCCTGAGATTCACACCCACAGAGGAAAAGGAGGAAAGAAAAGTAGACAGCATACGAAAACAACGTGTCAAGATAGAAAAAAAACCTCCCGAACAGAAAACAACCAAAATCTGATAATCCTTTTCAAATTATCCTACGTATTGTCGAGCATGATTGATACACGCTCTGGCGCAGGGAGGACAAAATGGGTGACGGCCAAAAAGGGCACAAAATCAAGATGACGTCTTTGTCGATGATTGTTTGATACTTTGCGGAGGCCTCACTTCGAAAGTGTAAGTGAGGGGTTAAGTGCGAGAATATTCATATCATCATGGTATTTTACTTTTTTGTTGCACTACACACTTTCACACTTGAGGAAGGTTTGGGTTTGGACAGAATGAAAGGGAATAATGTTATATTTACAGTTTATTACAACTGCGGTTGTTCTACAAAATAAGTGGGACGATTTCAACCCAACTAGGGATACATTTTCTTCCAGGAATATAACACGTGTGTTAAAATAGAAGCAACCTTTTGCATGTATCTTATAAACCACAATTTAGGTACCAAATCACGATGTAGGTAAATTATGAACAGTTTCAAATAAAAACATAAGGCTTTCTTTTATGTGATGGCATAATTTAGCTAGTTGATAAGAGCTTTTTTGTGCAGACTTTTTTTTCAGGTTGTAAAAAACTGCATTATAAAACAAGTCGTAAACATTCTACAATGGGGAACGACGTTAAAGGGTTGCCCAAAAGATTTTGGCTTTTTTACAATTTGATAATGTGATAGTGTGATCAAAAACTATAAAACCTCAAATCCCAGTTAAAAAAATAGTTAAAAATATGAATATCTTATAGAGAAATATGCCAAATAACTTTTTACTAATTTGTATCGTTGCTTATAAGCATGCAATATAAAATAAATATTGATATCAAACTAACTCAAAAAACTCATGCAGTGTTTTTACCAAATTGTTCAGAATTTTAAGGCGATCGTCAAAAACAATCACCCTGTACTAACACAAATAATAGTGATTTTTAATTTCGTCTAAAATATACAACCTGCTTCATATCAACAATTCAATTCTAGTATAAGATGGGTCCCACAAATAAAATAAAAAGTTATTTAAATTACCAAATAGATGGAAAGGCTTGCATTACAAACCTTTATGCTTTGTAATTCAATAAGATAACTACTCGAGCTGGGTGTTCATAGAAATTCGTAGGCAATATTTTATGCAACAAAAATCGATAATTTAAACCGATTTAATGTTTATTTTATTTCCTTTTAGGTTTCATGTTAGCCAAAAATTTGACACAATTAAATTAAACTAAGTTTAACTGTTACTTTTGAGCTTATTAGGAAGGACAGAGTTTGAATAGTGTTAGGGCAGCGTTTATGATTCATCATAGAAATAGTGAAACAAGAAGAGGGAACACGAAAGTAGGACTGATAACTGAGAATAAAAATAACAGACAAGGAAAGATGATCATCAAACAGCAAGGAATTAATGTTAAAGGATTTAATTTAAAGCATTAAAGAATCATTGATGTTCAATAAAAAGGTGGCTTTGTAGTTTTGTACAGTACTTTAAGTATTGAACATTAAATTTAAACAATTTCAAGAATTATATTTCTTTTCTGTAGAAAGACCCTAGACCGTTTACACCAAACCCTACAAGTAACCGGATACGGGGAAACGGTTCAGATGTCGTTTTGGCCAAAAGGCATGAGTCGAAAAGCAAATACCTAAAGTATATATTTTCCTAGTACTTAATAATTTGAGAAGAGCACGCGGAAGCATGTTTCACTTTGAAGACCAACTGTCAACCGATATAGGTTTCAATTTTCTTGAACTATCCAGACAGTTACTATATTACTACAGTCTTTCACAGCCGGCTCACCTGTGCCATCAAAATTATGAGCACTCTCGCTAATGAATTGAGAACCTCCCTTAGGCTACCTGCTTTGCATCCCTCCCGCCAGTGTGCAGGTTCGATCGATCAAATCATCCACTTCATTGCGCCGTCGAGTGCATGAACAGTTCGTCGAATCATCAACGCACAGCTTGACTTCAATCAACCATTGCCGACAAACTCGGCGGGAGGCAGCACGGGACAAGTGTTACATTTTTAATGAAAAATACCAGTATATACCACCGCACCGGAAAGAAAAGTGCACTCCAACATAACCGCGACCTAGCAGCGCCTGGTTCTGCCATACCGGAAGGATGACAGATGTGTGGCCAGTGGCAAGAAACTCCATTACGAAACCAACAACAATGCTGGCTGGGTGGCTAAAGCTACCGTGGCGAAATATCTCATTAGTGACAAATTTTTCACAATGTTCCATTCCCTGCACCGCTTTCACTCTTCAGTGAACCGAAGTGTTTTGTGTGATTTATTTTCCCTTTTTTTTTCTTCGTTTAATCCCGCATCCTTAAGGTTGCCACGTAGGTACTCTGGGAGGAAAATTGGATGGCAAATACATAGCCCTTGCCTTTTGTTCGTCGCTTTCATACGAAAGACGGATAGAGGATAAATATTTATAACCTATTAGCTCAATGGGTCGTACGATCGATGAAAAACAAATGCCATGACAAGAAAAATTGATTCAACCCAAACAAAACAAAACAAACTCACACACAAAATTAAGCTCTCCCGGCTGATCAGGTTAATTTAATGTTGAAACATTTTGTGCGCAACCTAGAGTCGATTTGTTACCGATGAAGAAATTTCTAAATTAACTCACGGGTCTCTCGTTAGCGTCCAATATTGTCACTGCACGTGCGACACCGAACGAAGACAGCAAAAACAACTGTGTGGAAATTATCAGTTCTGTCTCCCTTATCTTGACTTTATTAATATTTATATTTTTTTGTTTTTTCAAGAATAACGCGTTTCCAAAGTGGCACGTTTATGACCGTTTGATTTTGTTGCTAATTTTCATTTAAACAATCAATATTTAAAAAAATCATATTGCAAAGTTGTAGAGAATAAAAAATACATTGTAATCAAACATGATACTTTTGTTCGATTTTTTTTATAATGAAAGAGGGGTAGTATACCACAGTCGCTGGTCGTAGGAAAAATATGTATAAAATATTTTTTAATTCTCCTATCACTCTGCAGTCTAATTTTTTGTATATTTTTAAAATTTGGTTTTCGATTTTCACCTGTTTTTGCGTACATGTAATTAGCCCCGACACATGTTGGTATTGAATCTGGGATGTTTACACATATTTTGGTTGCTTATTTCCATAGCTTTAAATAATAAAATATATCGTGATAATGATAAATATATTGATAAAATAAGAGATGCGCATTTAACAATAATAAAATTCTACACCCACGAAATGTAGCTCGGAGTGCACTCTAGGCGCATTCAATAATGTAATAATATTCAATGCAATAAAGTAATGATAACAGTAATAATAATAAGTGCATAAAAGGTTTCACTAAAACTAGAAAAAAAAACTATTTTTACTTTATTTGAGAGCCGTTTGAACTATTTGTAATTTTTACCAATTTTACATTTCAACTTGAAAATTCACCAATTTTACATTTATTATATGCATAAAAAAATCGCAAGTGGCCTTATATTTGATACATAAATTACATGCATGATGCATGAACATATGAGAAAACGTGTTTTTTATTTTCCACATTACTTTGCTTTTCGCAAAACTTCATTTTTTATCAAGCTTTTCATCTTTTGCAGTTATTCTAAATAAACTAATGGTGCTATAGTTATTTTACGAATTGTATGTCTCGTAATACACATTTAATTGTTTGTTTAAAAATGAGTTTATTTGGTTTTAGTTTTCTTTTACCAGCAAAAATTCAATATTTGTTTTTTTTTTCTTTCAAACTAACTCGAAGTAATATTTGCACTTTTACAGCTTTGTTTGTTTATCAACTTCTCACACCTACTTTCGCATATTTTTAAATGATCGAATTTGATTTCGTCACCGTAATTCCACGCTATCGTATCGGCCCCTTTAAATTAGACATTCCGCGCAAAGAGCGCCTATAAATCCTGACCAGAATCGAAACGCTCTTACGGCTCAGTCGCAAAGAAGGTCTCCGCCCTCCATCCATTTCCGGACACTCGCATTGTGAAGGGCCGGGAGCAAAAGTGTCATTATCTATCTCGTTAGAGATATAATTTGCACAGCAATTAGACCGGCCAACCCAGTCGGTAGTAAGGGTGTGATTTTCCCCCCTCGCAAAACAAGAAAAGCGTCGTCTGAAACGCGCGGGTGGTCTTATCGTCGGAATTACTCAGGAAAACACTCACTTACAAACACACACAAAAACATTCTGTCCCGGAAGTCAGCACCCCAGCAGCGCGATAAAACAGTACAAAACGGGCATTTGTCCTTTGTCCCTTCGGTTGTTTGGTTCATCCTCGTTGGACCAAGGGCTACCAAATGGGCGGGAAGTGTGGCGTTTGTTTTCCAAATTTGCATACAAATTTAATTCCATTTGTTTATTTCCTCTAAATTTGTACATTTCTTGTGTCGCGTTTTTTATTTCCGAATAGCAAACGCCCCTCATCACCACCCGGCAATATGTACGATCGTTTTTGGTCAAGGTTTCCATACGTTAGATGCTATTGGGGCGGAAAGCCCCAACAACATCCATCTCCCACCAAACTTCCTCAACGGAACGGATCGATATAATTGCAACCAAGTCGAAATACCAAGTGGGGCGACAACAAACGCTTTTCGGTAGCAAATGAACTGAGCCCGGAGGTCTCCCAGAGTCACGCAGATCGATATCGGGTGTAATGGGTACGGGAAGAAAAAGTCACAACACGCCGCCAGTATAGGCACCGGTCGGGTACTGGTGCCCACGTAGCCCATCAAAAACCCGGTTAGCCCGCTTCACCAAATCACTTTCTAATGACATCGCATGCATTTTAATGCACAAAATCAATTACGCTTTACCGGGCACCCACCCGCTCGCCGGCTTAACTTTAAAGGAACGAACGCACCGGTCAACCACGATAACGGAGGCGCCCACCCAGGTCAGAAGCTTGTTTGTTCTTTACACTGTTGTACTGTTGACGATCAGATTGCTATCGCAAATGACACACAATCGACAGTCATTTGAAAATGTGAAAATGTCGATCCATCGTTACTAGTGCTCTCACCTATCCTGCACAATTCTTAAAGCACTGGTATCCGCAACGAACACAAGCCTACACACTGTCCTGGCAAGACACGCTAAAAGCTTATCCAATGTTCGATCTTAGTGACCGTGTTTTTGCGTGTATCTTTGGCGTTATGCTCGACATATTGCAGCCGGAATATGACAAACAAAGGTAAAGGTAATTTGATCTTCAGTATCGGCATTACGGTCGAAACATATTACACTATCTAACGTATACTTAGGTCAGGTTGAGATTCATTTTGCTTCGGGAATTCTATCCAGGTGATGGTAGGTAAACGTTTTGCAGAATCCTTTATTAAACATCAATTTTTAACGATAATGGCACCTATTATAAAGATTTTTATATTAATTATCAAATGAAATATAATGTTGAAAATGGTTTCAAGAATCACAATATTAAATTATTGCATAAAATTACTACTGATCTATTCTAATAATAGTGTTCGATATTTTCAGTGCTTTTTACATCGATTGCAAATTAACAATGAAAATAAGGGACTCATCAGCATGTCGAATCTGGAAGGAAGGACGCAGTCGATCTTCCGGTCCTCAAATGTAAAATAGGTTGGGTCTGATTCGATAGAGGGTTACTAAAACAGTGGTGGATCTAATGGTAGGCGTAGCAGGTGACAGCCAAGGACCTCGTCTTTTCGATCTGATATTCAATCCGTTGTGGTTTGAGCCTTCACTGTCCAACATAAAAGTCAACTTTAAAAAATAACATATTGCTTCTTCTACAGCACTCCTGCTTCGAAAAGTCTTCATCTATCATTTCTGGATTATATCAGTTGTAGCTACCTGCACCAGATGAGTCAGGCCAGAATGGTGCAGATGAGATTTTAAACCGGGTCTGGCTTGTAAAACTTTTTCCGATTTT
Source organism: Anopheles culicifacies (assembly GCA_000473375.1). Classification (NCBI taxonomy): domain Eukaryota; kingdom Metazoa; phylum Arthropoda; class Insecta; order Diptera; family Culicidae; genus Anopheles; species Anopheles culicifacies. Next base: position 55,070 of record KI422469.1, read on the forward strand.
TCTTTTCTACAAATTCTTCGTTAGGAAAATTTAACAAATCACCCCAAGACAACGTAAAGCTCCAGCCGTTTTTGAGTTTTAGTTTATTTTCATACTTAAAGAATTTCTTAATCTAATTGCACTACTTACATGTTTGTATATTATCTACACATTAAATTACAAGAGTGTGGAACTTATTATTTGAAATATCATTAAAAATGACGTACTATTTAATTGTGGTAATTACGGCCCAAATCATATGTACGAATTGTAACTATTGCTAGCACTTTAATCAGATTGCGCAAAATGCATTTTTGCGTGTTTCGACCACAACTTCGATATGTGCACCGGAGGGACGTGATCGGTCTCACACCATTCAACTGTCAACAGTTTGATGTTAATGAGTTGTAAGAAAAATAAACCCCCACTCGTTTCACCAACTCCTGCACCCAGCACAGTGGCATTCTGAAATGTGAACCATTTGTTGGGGTAGTGACTGCAGCTAACCACGCAACTACTGCTTGCCGTCACTAATGAGCAGTCTAATTTAGACGAATTAGTTACAATTTGAGAAATTGAAAAATATTTCCAAACCCTACCTACCCATTAGTACACTGTTCGCCCCTATTCCTACACCATCCGTTTCATAGGAAAGGAATCGCACATTCCAATGGGAGCCAATGAACCGAGTAATTAGCGCTCATGCAACATGCAGCGACACTAACAAGTTCCGAAAGTGTAGTTCCGCTTGCCATTTCTTAAACACCTCCTTTAGCGGGAACAATCAACAGTTTGCTTCCGTTTCTGACACACTCACACACCCAAACGGTGCGATGAATTGCAGAGCATTAGTTTCAAATCCCACTAGGGCTAATCATTCTCCCAGGCATTATAAACGAAAGAAATGTATGGTCTACACAGTAACGAAAACAACTTAAAACCCTTCTGTTTTTTGCACTGCTGTTTGATGGTATTTGCTTATCAGTTAGCAAACATACTAAAATTGTTTCCTGAGTGATGCAACCGAGATTATGCGTTCCGAAGAAATTCGTTTAAGCAGAATATCGTTTGACATGTATTAATCAAATATAATCATTATAAATTAAATACGTAGTTACCAATATTTCAAACAAACAATAGCTTTAATTGACTTACTAAAATTTTAGCATAATAGCTTTAAAATTGGCACCTATTTTTTCGATAATTTAATGAGTGTGCAATTTGAAAAAACTAGACCATTCTATTTCAATGGATAAATCTTCTTCTAACATTGTAAAAGGTTTAAGAAATATTCTATAAAAAAAATGAATTCTAAACATTATTTAGATCCTTTACAGAACAGCGATGCCTAACGCTCACAGGGAAATAATTGATGAACAGAAACGTTCAAATTATTTATAGAAATGTTGTTACTACAATAAACAAAGAGTTTTCAAGATTTATTAACTTTTTTAGTCAAACAAAACTGTTTTTTTTTTTCTTGATCGCAAAATATCGTGCTATCTTAATTTATGGAATCCTTTCTCGCAACTAGTAAAACAAATGTTTTTAAGGTTATTTACAAATCAGTAGACAAAATAGCAAACAGCTGAAAATTGATTTTTTAGAAGAAGATTAAATAATTTAAAACAAAGCAGGTAGATTATTACACTAAAACTACAGTTTTTATTACTTTTAAAGAAACTTCAAACTAAAACGAAAGAAGCTCCGGTTTAGGCGCCGGTGGTCGATCTCCAAACGGACAGGACCGAGGTTCAAATCCCATTCGAACTGTTTCCCCGTACATAGGACTATCTATCCTGTTTCGGGTAAATTCAAGTCACGGAAACCTGAAATAGCAGGACAAGACCTCTCGAGGTTGTACAAACATCGAAAAAAGAAAGATTCATGAATATAATTTATTATTAAAATTTATTTTTTTATAAATTATAATTCAATTATTTATTTTCTTTTTATTTTATACAACAATTGGTGCCTTGTAGGCCCCTTTAGCAATGAAGGAATAAGTTTTAATTAATTGAAAATAATAATAAAAATTAGCATATACTGTAGTGCAAAGTGTAGCCCGATCACTTCAAGGGTTCAATAATCCTACCTTTTACAAAAAAAACTATTTACTTATTTATTTAATAGATTTCAACGGACCACATTTGAATAATGGTTCCAACTTGTTACATAAGTACAGTGTTTTAAACAAAGAATAATAAATTAACATACAATAAATATGCACAAACTGTCTAATTTGAAATTTCTCACATCTCGAACCCGAGATACACAAGTGTCATGTTACTCGGGAAAAGACTTTACGTACAATAACCTAACCAGCATGGAATGCAGTTTTGAGTGCAATTTAAATAAAAAAATCAGTTTTATTGAAAGTCTCCTGCTTTTAAACAACCGTTCCGTTGGAAGCAAGCACCATGCCCACCCGTCCCGTCTTGCAAATACTTACCGCAGCTTAATGGTTACGTAAATTGATATTTGCATGCAAATAATTAATTAACCACCTCCAGACCGCTAGGGCATGCTAATGACGAAAAACGGAAAGAACTGATTTTACAGCCAAACTTCCGCCTGATGGCTGGACAGCCCGTTTATAGAATAAGTCACCTGTCAGTTATTTTCCACCGCTGGAAGCCGTTTGTTTGAATAATCAGTTTTAACGGTGCGGGAAAACACACACACACACACACACACACACACACACACACACACACACACACACACAGAAACACGAAACATTCTTACCAACGCACCAAACCAATGTTTTCGAGGTTTGTGAAGCGTTGGCTGCACCCGTCGTCCCCGTTCTACCATTGGGCCGCTAATCGTCCTGTACGGGTCAAGTTACACGGTCAAAAAAATGCACAAACATACGCCTAAAGAGGGCTGCTAATGTTCCACGCTGCTGAAGAGCTGGTCTCTTTTTACTGATTCTACCTACCACGAAGTTGTAGATAATAGTCAACAACACGTTTTGCCTTCGGTAGGCCGTCCCGGATTACGGGTGATGAAGGGCGATGTACGCCTTCCGTTAGCCCACGGGAAATGCGATTTCAATTAGCATTAGACTTGTGCAAGCAAAATGCACACGCTCCTACCCGGTACCACTGCAAGCAGAAAGAACAAACTCACATCGAGAGTATGTGCAAATAGTGGCGTTCGTTCTACTTGGGGCGACTCGTATAGAAGCTTGACGGGTGATCCTTCACCAAGGGGTACGGATTTTAAACTTTACCCTTGGCATTTCCCCGATGAAGGAAAACTAATACTTCCTTCGGATTGTAATCGGAAACGGCCTGGCACGTGGCAAACATATGCCTAACCAATACCGAGAAAATTGTCCATAATGCAGCGGATGTGCTTCTGTTTTCTTAAACCATCTTTCTTCCTCTTTCTCGCACTGCTCGCTTTTGCGATTTTGTCGACCAAGCACTTATGCAAAGGGATGTAGGTTCAAGTGAAAGATTAAACTGTGATTTGCAACTTCCACTATCACTCATCGTTCCGGCACGCTCCGGCATTAACATGTCCGTTGTTAAGTAGCTACTCACGCCCAACCGTACACATTAAATCGGCTTGTGCCGTACCGAATTGGCTCACTGTTTAAGTGTAACCACATCTTTAAACCTTCGCATACCGCTTGTGGGCGCTTATGGGGATGACTGTAGGTAATTGAAATTACCATTTTCAGCCGGTTCATCAATGTGATATCCATAAGTTCACCCGTGCCAGCACTTCTTTGTCGTTCGCGCGACCTGCGGTCAGCCGGTTGTGCAATGTCTTAATTATTGAAGTATTCAAAGCAGCTAATTCATCCGTCGATTGACAAACCGAGTTTCTGGTGTCGCGTGCAGCGAACATACCGGTGCCAGAGGCGACTGTGAAATGATTGCAATTTAATTCATCCCATCGGAATTGCGAACGGGACCAAATGGGATGCAAACACAGCCGAACCGACGCAAAATCCGTCCTTCCATCTCCACAAATCACTTCAATTAAGTGCCACATCGGAATCGAATTTCAATTCTGACATTCCTTAAAGCCACGCGCCTTCCACACTGTTTTGTTCCCTTCGTTTGGATGCTCTCCACATCGTGCCATGAGCTAGGGGGGTAGATCGAGCTATGCGGTGGCTGCATACCGCGAAATGATGCCTTACCTACACTATTGGACCACCACCGATCGATTCCGTCACGGGTCGATTAATAATTAATTAAATTCTTAATTAGTTTCATCCCTATCCTCCTTATTTCCTCCGGGAAATATTCACCGAGTAGCGACCTTCATCAATCGGGGTGGGGGACGCCGCCTCCACCGATTTGGCGCCAAATAGATTATAACCACCCACAAAGGTTGAATTCCAAGAAATACATTCCCTGTATGTGTAGCACGTGTACACATGTTGCGAATTGCAATTTTGTCTCAATAGGATGCACATTAGCTTTACAACAGTTGCATCAATTTCCCATTCCGTGTTAGACGACACCAAAAAGATGTTGGAACTAAAAGAAGTCTTTAATTAACACATACATACTTGTAGGAAGAAAGAAGAACAGTAGTTTATCTGCAGAGCGTAAGTTGGTTTACATACTTACTTATTTGTTCGTACCTACAACCGGTTCGTGGTTTTGGTCTTCGTTTGTCAATCCATTATCCTGGCATTTGAGGCATCAACGCCATCGCTACTCCTTAGTATGAGTTTGCCACACTTTCTATATCCGTGAGCATGACCTAAAATGTCTTTACAAGCTGGGTCGTACAGTACCATTCACATGACATGACCATCCCATCAGAGCCTTATTCCTGACGAGTCTAATACGTTGCACGATAATGAGGTCAACTCATGAGCCTGTTCATTATAATAATTCCTTTATTGTCCTTCCACCAATACAGGATCATAAATCCTTCTATGAATATACTTTTTCAATGCGGTTAAGAGAATTTCGTCAGCTTTGGAAGGGAGTTCCTGTCTCAGAGGCGTTTGTGAATAGTGGAAATAAAGGTTCTTTACCATCCCAGCTTCAACCCGCGACTGTAAAAGAGCGGATAGCATCTAGCACTCTAGCACGAAATTCAACATATATGTCATTGTTGGTAGTGATCTTTAACCCGAGTTAACTTACATTTTAGATGATTCCAAAGGAAGATCACCTAGCCCTACGAAAGGATTTGTTAGTAGGACTGCTGCTGGTACCACCATTCTTTTGGATCTTGTCTCGTTATTCTCCAAATAGAGGGTTTTCGTGACTTTTTCTTAGTGATCTGCTACTTCTCTTCTAGAAGTATATTTATACCCTTATTTATGTTGCATACTGCCGCTAAACCGAGTAGTAGATACATATCAGGAAATCCCAGAAATGACAGACCAAGCAAACTGAGAGATCAGAATTAAAAAGAAAAACATCACTACAACGATTTGAATGTTGCAATCGATTCCATTCAACTTCATCATGCATCAATTATCAATATGTAATACTGACTTACCACATTGCAGTGTTCAGCTGCTCTTTGGATATTGAAACGGTAGAGTCTTTAAAGAAATTATTAAGATGTTTAAAATGTTACGCCATATTGCATGACATCAGGAAGCATCGTATCAAAATGTGTGATTGAAACATATGTATAAGACAAAGTAATTCAAGAAGGCCAAATTAAAGGCTTTCCTCAATTTTATTATTACTTCACATTTTATTTATTTCTTTCAATTTCTAACATCTGCCTTAAGGCTTAACGAAATAGGTTTAGTTAAACTTACATCTAATGAAACAATATTATAATCAAAACAAGAAACAAGAAGACTCTCGAAAGCTCAAAGCTCAAATAAGGATAATAATCGGATGAGTCAATTGAAGAACATGTGCTCGAAAGTTTGTTAAGAATGAGGTGAATCGATTTGCGTCCAGTAGTTTAATACTCTCATCTATTAGACTGAGAAATTCTATCGATTGATGGGTGGTCAATAACGATTGAAATATGGCTATTGTTTTGTCCCTTGCAGATACCATATGAGTATCGTATTTTCGCGTGTCATTTTACAACACCAATCCAGTATTTATCGTTCCAAATGTGCGACCACATGAATCTGACATGAACAAAATTAAAGATTTATGTAAAATTTCATCCTCACCACCCTACATTAAATTGCGACACAAGGCCATTAATAGAGATTTGAAGGAAAACAGAGAGTTTAAGGTTGTTTAGTAGTTCACAGTCATCCTGCCCAATGATAAAACCTTTACCATGGCATTGAAATAAAAAAAAAAACAATCAGATGAACAACACTTGCTTCCAAAAGTTTTTAGTCTCAAAATGTTGTCAAATTATGCACTCCGTCCAGAAGGTTTGTTGATTTATCTCATGAGGAGATCTTAATTTTGTTCCAAAGCCCCTGTTTTGATATGTGTTCGGAACTGATATAATTTTACAATCCATCCACGCTTGTTGATTACGTATAAGCGATTGCAGTTTTTGTGCCAAAACATCGCTTGCATCTCATATGTAGCTATTTATATGGCGTTTTGACAAAGCTAAACTTCGACAGCTAGCTTTGCCGAAATCCGTTTTATCAGTCTGTTAGAAGATACGCGTATCCGAAATCAATCATGTTTGAAGTATGGTATCTTTATCCTACCAATAAACAGCGGCATGTGCCAATGATTAATCGCTTTAATGATTAATAAATGTACTTCCAAGTAGACTGGTAGACAAATGCTCACTTCCTGCTTTAGCGACACTCTGTCGTTTAGCGACAATTCGACAGAGCGCTGAATCATCCCTGAGTCATACAGTGCACATTGCGCAGAACGGTGCTAATTCTGTAGCGCAATGGCACTGTATATTACAATTCCGATTTTAAATATCGCCACCACTGGGAGCGGAATGATAAGAAACCGTCATCCTGCAGCTTCGGTTCAAACTCGTTCTCTATCGAATTGGTTTGTGCGTCGTTAACCCAAACATGCTTAAAGGATTAAACAACCAGTGACGCATGGTGCGCAAACTGTTTTGAAGATAATTCCTGATGACGTTATTCGTCTGATTCTTTAGTTTGGTGCGTTAGTTCGATCTACCGCATCGAAGTCATATTCGTATGGGGCTATATAATCCTTCTATATATAATCTATAATCATTCTACTAAGGAACCACCAGAAAAAGAGTTTAACAAGAATAAATGAACAACTCATTAAACACGCTTTTTAAATGCTTTTTAATGTTGCATAATAACTACTCCATAACTTGTTTGTACTAGAGAAATTCTTGTAGTAACTTACAAACGTCCCTTTTTCAATCATTTATAAGTTTGCTTCCTGCATTTTCATCATCATTTGTAGCTAGTCGAGCGGCTAAATAAAAAATAAAAAAACGAGCAAAAAGTACGTAAGAATATACCAAGCCGGGCAATAATGAAACATCAAAGCAGAGAGTGCGATTCCAGTTGTCATCAACTACCAACCGGTCTGTACGTCACCAAGAGCGACCGCATTACAGCTTTATACAATACCTCCTAGGTTCATTGTGGCACGATGCAGTCCGACGCCACTGCTCCCAAACTAACTGCATTCCGTGTTCGCCCTGTAGGGACGCAATATGACCAATAGTCGTTATGTTGCTGAGCACAGCTACAATGAAGAATCCCATCCGGGCATAAAATTAAAAATATGTTCACTGACCAGAAATTGTAATGAAACAGGAGTCAGGTGGACTGCGATACACCGTTTGGACGACGAAAGGGATGTCCGCTGGCTACCAGGAAGGGTTGACGCTTACATTCTTAGAATTTACCTTTTATCTTTGCCTTATATCGTGCACATATTCCAACTGCCAATTGCACTACGGTATAGACACCAAATAGAACAATAAAAAAAAAACACACACACACTATTCCAGAGGCAAACGATCAAAGTCAAAGTTCAATCGGTGCTAGCTGTACGTGACAATCCTTTCCTGTACCTGGTCCCAACGATGGAAAGGATGTACTCCGACATCTTCGAATGATTACCATCGGCGCTGAACAATACGAAACACATTGTTTATCACTTGTCAGCACATCAATGCCACATTTCCAACGTCAGCTAAACACCTGCTACTAGTGCATGGTTCCGTATGCAATCGGCAGCCGAGCCTCTGACCGGAAGGCTTGACCTTCGCCCCAGGTACCGAGCCAATCGGTGGACCTCAGGATCACGATCCAGATGGCGATAATTGCAAATTTGTTCGGTAAACATGTGCAGCATCCCATCGGTCAATCGGTAATCCGGGACCGTTTCATTCGGACCCTATGGTCGTCGGTCCAGTTGTTTACCTTCACAAAACCGATGAAAGCTTTCCCGACTTCCGGTTGCAATTTTGGGCCCAGCTCTCTGAAACGCAATACCGGGAGGAGTAGCTGTTCGGTGCAGGACCTGTCGGTAGGCACAAACATAGTGTTCGGCAAGGTGGAACGAACTGGCACCGATCGGCACGTTACGGTGCCGAGTATCAAACATGAGTCCACCATACCGCAAGCCGGACGTACATGGGCTCATTTGCGAATCCCTCTCCGGATATCCCGGATCTTCCGGAGCCTGTTTTCAGGCCTCGTTCGGGCAAATCGAAAACGATTGGACGGATTTGGTTTGGGCGCTATGTTATTTGCATACGTCTCTCGCCCAACGAGCTGCAAAATTCTGTTTCTCTCCCAATGAACAGCCGCGTGAGTACAAGGTGTTGGAAAAGGACAAGCGTGAGGGTAAATGGAGATGGGGGTGGAAGTGGGAAAGGTTAGTGCAGTAGAATCGAAAAAGATAGCTACCATACATGCTGCACTGTTGCACGCATACAAACAACTGCGCTCGCTTAAATCGGCATCGGCACTGAAGCGGACATCAGAGGGGGGTTCTGGAGCTAAACCAAAAGCAAACACAATTGTCATGCCGAACCCGACAATCAGCCAGCCAACAAAACACCGGTCCCACCCTCCAACCAACCCCCAGCATCTTCCACCCGACCTGTACAAAGAACGAGGCCACCAGCAGAACGAGGTGGAAACCGGAACACAATTACAATAAAACATTCTGAAGTTTCGTTGGTAGCAAACTTTTGATTCCATTGGAAAGAAAACAAACCGAAGGAAACGGGCACAAGATGTTCACCGGGTCGTGAAAAGGAAACATTTCCATATCTTCCGCCCGTCTCGATTCAGCCCAAATCAGCCCCTACTGACCATACACTTAGCACACATTGTAGCCAAATCGAACCGAAGGTACGGTACAGACTCGGGCAGCATCGAGTGCATACATTATCCCATATTTTGCTCGGTGTCGGAAGACGGCATTGGCACTACATTACTTATCTACACGATACTTTATGGCGCGAACGGTTTTGTATAGTGTGTGGACCGGAAGAGGTCAAAACATTGCACCGTCTTAGTACGCGCGGTCCTGGTACGCTGGTGGTTGAGCTGTTTGAAGCTTTTCTTTTTTGCGTCCATCCAAAACCGTCCCGTGGTCGACCGGTTACCTAAACGAGCTTGTATTGCTGGGAATAGTGTAATGTAAAGCAAACAACATAATATTGCGATAATAAAAACTCCATTTGTAGACAAATTGTGATCTAGTATCGAGCGTTTTAGGTTAGTGATCGCTAGTAACTGTTGTTGCTTCAGCGATATAGCAGGTGTTGGGTATGAAAGTACCATATGTTTGCGAAATAAAAAAAAAAGCTGTGTTATATAATTTTCTTTCTAAAATTATTAAAATATTTACGATAAATGCAGATTTCCTTTTGATTGGAACTTAAAGAAAGACCCTTGAATATTGAAAAAAAAACTTATAACTTACTACTAGTCTTAACGATCATTTACTTCCTCATTTGCTTTAAATTGGAATATATTTTGTTTAGCAATACTGCCGTTCTTCGTGAACAAAAAAATACTATCTTTCGTTCTTTTATTTGTTTCTGGGATTCTGCAAGTGCTGACAATAACTTGTTATTGTGTGTGTAAAATAATAACTTTTTTTTCCATATTGTATGATTTATTATTCTCTACAACTTACTATGTTAAGGACTGTATAGAAAGCCTCAGAACCTATCCCGGATGGCACGCAAGAGTATTTACATCAGCAAGATACGATCTTCTGATTTTCTTCTTCTTCTATGACTTTACAACGTTAATTGATTCTGGTCTTAATCAAAAACCTTAATTGATTTTTGTGAAATAAATGTACCCGTAACAGGATTATCATTTCTAGGTACGAGGGAAGATGGGCGCTGTTATTTCTTCGTCCACATAGTCGCTTACGATCGACATTCATCAAAGATGCATACGATCTGACTCACGAGTATACACTTCGGCATACAGGTTGCTTACATGGCTTCTCGCTACAGTCGCTGCGTACTTCAGGAATTCTTGAATCGGGTAGCGACGAGGGATAAACGTGGAATTCCGACAATAGCTTTACATTGCCGTAGACTTAGACGACTGTAAGCCAAAAATTGGTTTGTGTATTATGCAACCTAAAATAACCTCAAATAACGTAGGAATATTCATTTCTGAGATGCAGTTGTTTCACGAAAGATAGTGCCTCAGTGTAGTCAACAAACTAAGAGACATCAAAAAGTGTAAAGTATACAGCCTTTCAAAAAACTCTAAAACCAGTCTAGTGTTGGGAAAATGTGATCCAATGTAGGATACAGAGGCGGATTCACATATGGCGGCCGACAAGGGCCTCGCAGCTCAAGCACACCTCTTTGCAAGATCATAAATGACAAAACGGGCAACTATTGACCGCCGATCAATGTAGGGATGAATTTTACGAATCCTTTGGATAATCGACCTAGAGTTTTGGTAATCCAGATAGCTCGACTCTTATGTAATCAAAATAGCGGCTCGGTGGTCGAGGAGATAGCGGCGCCGATCGTTCTCCCGTTCTCCTGGACTGACTATCCTGATGCGCGTACATTCAAGTCACCAAAGCCATAAATGGCAGGCCTAGACCTCTCGAGAAGTAGAAGAATAAAAATAGAACCTATTTGAAATCTACTTGCACCTATTTTGAACAAGTAGTGTGGTGTATAACATCTTTAAGATATTATGTAAGTAGGAGGTGGGTAATGACTCGTCCATCGCCATCCAGAAAAGTCAGCTTTTTAAGCTCATGAACTATAACCATCGGAATATTGAGGATATTCAAGAACGCATTCTAAGCAACTAATTTCGTTCTAGATGAGAATATTCTGGCCCGTTGGAAGCTTCAATCATATTAAAAATATCTTCTGAGGGCAACAGATCACACACGGAAAAACGATTTTCTTACATCACTATTACATACACACTTGCAGAGATGCTTCATAACTTTGCTTATAGTAATCTTATTTGCAACAACATGTTGATGTAGCTCAATATAACGTCACTTGACTCGCAATTGGTAACTTTATTTCGTTGTCGAATATCTTATGATTTCATTGTAGTTCTTAACTCCTGCCCATTGTATAAATGCCGCAACTCTCTCCACCAGGAACACCGATGGTCATGTACGGAGTGGACCATTTCCATCGTATGCTTCTGTATCGTTTGTGTTTTTTTTGCTTCTGATTTTTCCTTCCATTTTTGCTTGCCAATCATAACCATCACCCCGCGTGATTCGCGTTTCGCTACTCTAAAAGTCTTGGCATTTGACGTTGATGTGATTCTGCCCGTAAACCGTACATAATCGTTGCAAAACTGTGCTGACGATGCTTTAGCCCGACGGTAGCACGGCTCCAGCACACGAGGAAAAACTGTATAAATGTCCAACGCTTTCACGATTACCATTACTCTCCACACCGCAGGGCATTATGGGTGATTCATTCGCCGTTCCCGTTCCCCTGGTTCGTTTATCATGGCCTTATTTTTTTGTTCGTGCCGTCGTATGTGTCGCGTAGCACAAGTCCGATTTTCTGGTCCTTCGAAATCCTCCCCTACACGGCACGGCTGCCATGCTGCTCTATGCTGACGGCATTTGGTTTCAATTGAGTTCTGCCGAGTTGATATATGTTTGGATGTGACACATGCTGCCACCACCGATGGCGTCCCCGATCTTCCCCTTTCCCTGTACGTCATTCTCCGTACCATCCTGATCCCACCTAAACGGACATACATGGCCAGCAAATAGCCTAAGCAAATACGAAGAAACAAGCGTATGATGCCTCACCCAACCCAGCTATGCTGAAAAGAAAACCATTTAAATACCTTTTTCTAGTAAAAATACACCATTTCCATTCGCAAGTACCTCCAAGCTGTGCACACTTTTTGCAGCACGTCACAATATTCTTGAAGCGCAATAAATTCATGCAACTACGCTTCGGTCACACCTCTTCTATCGAGATACACACACACACATATTTATAATCCAAGCCCACGCCACCTTCGAGTTTGTGAGGTGAAACACTGGAGACGTTATGGTGTCCCATACACCACACATTCATATTCCTTAAAATTAATTTATTTCTCCACTGTCGCACGTTGAAGCATTTCCTTCCCGGCCCTTCGGATGAATGATCAAAGGGCAATGGGTTTCATAATTTATACCAAACAACGCGTTGGTCAGTGGGCGCCTCATCCCACGGCTGGTACCGTGATCGATCATTTTGTACACGGGAGAGAAAAAACATAAGCTTTCATGCTAAGCTATTTTGTTTCCATCAAATATCTTGAATCTTGATGTAGCTGAAAGGTGATCCGTAATGCAAACGGTGGTCGGAACTTAAGTCGGCCCAGGTATATGTAAATGAATATCGTACATCGTGACCTCATGCACATCGTCATGCTTATGGTAATGAGGGTGTTGACAAGGTAGAAACAAATCAATCCTTGACATTGTTTAAACTTTTACTAACTTCAAATTGAATGTATTTTTCGATTGCGTTCATTTTACCATAACGTTTGTATGAATCAGGTAGCAAAATCGGTTTCTTCGACTGAAAGATTGTTAAGAAGGTAAGGTAGTTAAGGAGTGCTAAATACTGAACCATAACTCGTAGC
>KI422469.1:69044-195203 GCA_000473375.1 Anopheles culicifacies
AAGTAAACAAGGGGCCCAAAGCAGTACGACCAAAAGTGTTTCAAAGAATTGATTTGTTTACCAGAGGCCCCGATCGCCAATGCCTATTTGTGTGCTACGGCCGAGTTCTGCGAAACTGTTCTTGAGCGATCTTTTTGTCATATAACTTTTTTTTGCAAGTTGTACCGTGCTCGCTCTATCCTGCTGTATAGGCTACCTGTGTTGTCTTCGAAAATATTGGGGCCCCTTTTCCAAACGACGGGGCCCCTTTGTCTAACTGAACTTCAAGCGTCGTGTGCACCCCCCCCCCCCCACGAACCGAGCCGTCGAGGGAAGTTGTAAGAGCCCAAACTGTCTCGCCGCCTAGAGCCCCTTTGGGGCTTGATCCGCCACTGACTCGTAGATCATGTCTTAAAATCTTCTTTCATTTAATTTGTCGGCTTATATCAAATTTCTTATCAATTCGATCATTCGAATCAATGTCGGGATTGATTGTATTTCTGAATGTACAATAAAGTCTTATCAAACCAACGCAACGATTTGCAATGGTAACCGGCTAGCTTAGTAGGTAATCCTTGCACAGTTTATCGCACGATTCCATAATATCCGAGCAACGATAAGCGATCAACAGACGACAGGTATAAAAAGGATTTGCACTGACACTTTCCAGCAATTGTTTGTACTTGGTTAAAGTTCTGTGCCCTAATAACACGATGAAGTTTTGCGTAGCAATCTTTTGCTTCGCGGCCCTTGTTGGTGCGGTCATCGGAGGACCGATATCGATGAACAACAACAACATTGGCGACATTGTGAAGGTAGACGTTGAAGCCGAGGTGGACATCAAGAGTGAAATCAACGTCGAGCTAGTGAATGTGATTGCGGAACTGCTGCTGGAGCTGAGGGACGTACAGGTGACCGTTTGTCCGCGATCCTCCGAAGAAGATTCTTCGTCCTCTTCATCCTCCTCCGAATCATCCTCCCGGCCCAGATCATCCTCCTGGTCCAGGTCGTCGTCCCGCTCCGAGTCATCCTCCCGCTCGAGGTCATCCTCTCGCTCCAGGTCATCTTCCGAATCCCGCCGGAGTCGCTCATCATCATCGTCAGAGGAAAATAGCCGCGAATCATCGGAAGAAGATTCAAACGAAGTCACTTGGCGACCTACTACCACTGTCACTAGTACCACTACCGGTACAGTGACATCGACCCCGGTCATTGGTCCTGGAACACAAACCTCAACCACAACGGTCTCTAGTACTCCGGAAGATATGCCTGGCCCTGTACCCTATCAAAAGCTCGTACAATCGCTTGTGCAATCCAAACCCGACGGTTACAATGCACCAGGCATAACTAAAGAGCAAAAGGAACAACTCTGGCGTCAGCACGTGGAACAACTCATCCAAAAGCACATGACCGATCTTCAGTGATTCTCGACCGATGAATCGTTCGATCGCGTGCTCTGCTGATAGTCGTACATCCCACAATTAAGTGCAAAAATTTTTTTTTTTTTTTTTTTGTTCTTGTATGACGGCCTGGCCGTATTAGACTTAATTTACCACATAGCAGGTCAGTCAGTCCATGCTACGGGGGGACGGTCCGAATGGGATTTGAACCCCGGTCTGTGGTGTGAAGGCCCAGCGCCGAACCACTCTCCCACCGGGCCGCCCCTAGTGCAAAAATTTGCTTATACCAAAAATAATAAAATGTCATTAGAAAGTGAAATAAATTTGTTTTATGAACTTTAAACAACCGTTTCGGATAACAAACAATAATTTATTAAATCTCATACAATCTCAAGCGACCCTATGCTATGTTATTGATGTGAAGCTATATTTTCAACCAATATGCAGCGTCACCATTTTCCAATACGGGCAGGAAAATCCTACCAACTTCAACAGTTCTGCCGGAATCTAATAGATTTGTGGTGCAGCCAACATAATTCATGCGACACATTCATGGGAAGCTTTACATTCTGTACGTTCATCATCACCGTCTGTGAATTCCTGTAAGCATCTTTGGGAGCTACCACCGCTGCAGCACCGTGTGGGGCAACCTCGCAGCTGCTCATTTGTCAAAACGATATTTGTGTGCGGTTTTTGGCAACTTGGTTCGGAGATGGATTAGCACGATGTTGAGAGGAATGATGACAAAAATGCATCGACTTTCAGAAACCTAGTGCCTGGAAATTGCTATTCTGAGAAGCTGTCATACACCGCGAAACCATTGCAGTTATCCAGCGTCTGATCTATGCACGAGCTAAAAAAGTGGAACAATTTCATTGTGCTACGAGGTACTTTTATTAATCGACACTATTATCAATCGTAGCAAACGGAACTGCATCATGCTGTGCAGGTTGTTTCGATTGCTCCAGCATCGCCAGAAGCTGCTCAAACTGTTTTCCACTAAAGCCAAACACGGCAGATTCGTCGCTATCACCATCGGAATCGACCGTTGACTGCGGGCTGGGATTTTGTTGATACTGGGAAAGCTTTCTCATCGCCCGTTCCAACCCATCGTAGGTGTTGCCCTTGATGATGTTGCTAATTTTCGCCCCAAAACCGTGTCCCATGTTTGCAAAGTCCGGTATCCCGCCCATACCGGGCAGGGGCGATCCGGACGTGATGGAAACATTGGCCACCAAGAGTGCCACGAGGAATGTGAACGCGATTCCCGCCACTAGCTTCATCTTGAGAAGTTTAAGTCATACTGAAACGGTGCGCCATTGATGGGGTGTTAATTTAAACATCCGCACAATGGTAGAAGCACTATAGCTAATCAATTCATTACTGGTAACCATTCGGCGGTCACCATTTTGAAGGTTTTCATAATCGATTGCACCGGAATTGGAGTGCTCGCGGGTAACGTTTGCTATCTAATCTCGACCACTTCTAGCGCTGATTTGATTTCGGAAATCGGTTCCTAAAGCACTGGCTGTCAAAACGTTTCCCCGGCAGCCTCGTCCCACTCAGTGCTCTGACAGCGGGCGGATCAATCGGTTTTCGCGATCTCTCGGAATAGCAGAGCGTGGTGTATGTGTGTGTGGCAAGTGGGCAAAGATACGGATTTGAAACAATGAAACAAAACCAGCGGATGGCCACGCTACTAGGGTTCGCCATAGTAGTCGCCATCGTCGGATGTGTGGCGCCAGCTGAAGATCTACCACTAGCGGAACTGCTGGGCAGTTTCTCGCGAAGCTCAACGAGTGTCGGTCGGGAGGAAGTCAGCGGTCCGATCAGTATCAGGGACAGCATCATCGGTGACATTATCAGCATCAGCGTTAATGTGAACAGCACCATTCGCACGAACGTTTCCATCGAGCTGCTGCAGACGATAGTGTGTGCGCTCAACGAATACGGCGACTATGGTATCGAAATGGACGACGTACGTAAGGCTTTGACGCGGTGGTACGTGGCACGGACGAACTCTGCTCCCGGCAAACGTTGAACGGACCGTCGGTTACCCAGACGGCACGTGCGACCAAATGTGGTGTCCCCGGGTACAATCAAGGAACGGACAACCCTTCCCGGCACACAGCATTTTCGGGAAGGATTTAATTATTTGTAAACACATAAATTTAATTGAATTATGGTAATGGAAAATAATGAATATTTTTTAATTAAACCATATGTTTTTCGGCGAAATGTCTATGACAATTACCGATGCATTTTTCATTTCACCGAAAGTGCCGAACTGTGCCCAAGCGAAACGATCCAAGAACCAACCCCAAAACCGAATTCCGTTGCCCGGGTGCAGTGGCACAACGGAAACCAATACAAGCGACACAATTACATCCATTGCACAGAGAGAAAGAAAACAAAATTAAATAAATGTGGAACCTTCGTCCCACGTACCAGTTCCAAATGGGGGAGTTCCCCAAAACTGGGATACTGCCAAGATCCGAGCAAAACAAAAAATACCAAAGTACGAAAACAATAAGCAAACAAATAATCTGCGTGCAACAATACCGGGAATAAACAAACACGCGAACGATCGATCGATTGTTTTTTTAATTCATCCTTCCGACCACGAGTGGGATGGTGCGTGTTTGTGGGAGGGGTGGGGGGCGGAATTCCCCCACCCAGGTACTGGCATGACGTTGGCATGGTTTATGTAGAAGGAAATTAATTTGCGTCTTTTTATGAGTGTGTCAAAAACTCCTGACCCATGCAAACTCGCCAGATTCCCTCTGTGTGTTTGTGTATCTGTACAGCTGTATGCATGTATGCACCAGTTCCGTTTTTTTTTTCTCCCAACCTTCCCATACATTGATATGTACAATTCACCACTTCCGACCGACAGCAGGTACCGTTCCACCGCACTACACCACCAACGCACGTCCGGAAAACCGGTTGCATCCTGCTGCTATCATAAACGCATCACGGTAACCCTGTTTGTTTTATTTTTCCTTTTTAATTTTCCATTCATTTTTCCTCACCCATTATGCAAAACGCTGTGCAATGATTCGACCCACAAATGAATGTTTTTTCAAACTTTATTAATACTTCTTTTTACTCCTTCTTGTGTACTTGCAAATTACTCGCCAAACTCACAGTATGACTCATAGGCCAAATGGCATCAGTTTGTGAAACGGAAATGGATGGATGGTTTTCAACAATGGCAAACACACGAACATACAACCAAATGCATTGCAAATATCCATTTTTAATTTTGCTTAAATCCCATCTTTATAAGATTTTTTTGTTTCTTCCATTCGTTGCCAAATAATTTCCAATCATACGATTGACCACAAATTACTCGGCGGTTTATAATAAAAATGTTAAATTTTACAAAAATAACCATACACGAAGACAAAGGCAGACAGATTTCGGAAATAGCTGAACAATGCTATACAATTTTGTGTGGGTAGAATTCGAATGAAACTGTGTCCATTTCCTGTGTCATTGGATTTGAAAATTTTATTGTTCCTTGGCGATTCATCTTTTCTGTTTTTTTTTTTTATATTATTGAACAATTATATTGCATTATATTTACACACACTATCACTTTTTTTTTGTACCGAGTTCAAAATTGCTCGAATTAACTTACATCACTTAAGAGCGTCTTCAGTAAAAATCTAACTTTGTTTCAATGGCTCTCAAAATTGTCCTAGTTTCTGTTAGACTAGGATTTTGTATTTTTGTCGTATTTTTCTTCATATTATTCATTGTTTTTTTTGCTTTCTTGCAAACTCATGATATTCTTAAACATCTTTAAAAAATTTGATAAAGTGTTTTACAATTTTTTTAGACATAATTTAAAAAATCCTCTTCTTCATCGACGTCATTACACAATCAAAAGGTTCCACCATTTATGGCTTCTAAGACTCAAATTTATCCGCAGCAGGATTGCCAGTCCTACGTACGGGCAGTGACGGATAAAGCTCATTAGTAGCCCTAAGCTTAAGGATGATCCGCCAATGCTTACGAAGGAACGGTCCGGATGGGATTCGATCCCCCGTCCTGTCGATTGAAAACCGTCCTCCTCGGCTATCTTCTCGGTCACCTAGCGATTTTTTCCTTAACTCTAATTGTAGGTTTCATAGCTTTCTTAACATATTTTTACATTATATTTCTCTCATTTGGAATTTTAATAATTTTTGCAGCACATTTAGAAAGTTCCTTTTTGTAAATTATGTTAACAACAATATCTATCAAAATAAATATAAATGTTGATTGTACATGATCTAAAATGAAAACAAAATCATCACTTCTCTAAGAGTAAGAAATTGACATAAACAGAGAAAAGTAAAGGCCTAAAAAGGTAAATAGCAAATTTTTTGATAGAATCTAAACCTTTTGGATTGCGTCAAGTATAGTTAAAGAATGTTTTCATTGAATGTTTTTATTTTTTTCTACAACATATAACTTTATAATAGACCAATATAAAAACACGTTGACCAAGCTGAGAAGCATATCCTCTAAAAGAAAAATTGAAAAAAAACAAAACAGATCCTGAAGATCTTGATATCTGATTTGATCTAAGTGTGATCATGCATATGTCCTTAAATGTTCAATCATTACTAACCACTTCTAATATCTGCCAGAAGACGAACGTTGACAGTCTGCTGTCTTTGAAAGTGGCTGACTTTGACAGTGTTCAGAAATTGTACTGCTCAGAACAGAACAGACTACCTGGTTTTACCGTACTCATCAAAGCTAGTTCCGGAGTGGCTAAAAGGTACAATCTTGGTCCACATCTCTGCATCATGTTCATCAACATCGTCGGGCGGATGATGCCTCTGCGAAGATCATTTCTCCAACACACTCCGAATATGACCAGTTCCGTATACAGACCTCCCTGAATGCCAGTTCTTGTGCTTCAGAAATGGCCTTGTGCTTTGAAAGTATTCCAGTATTCCGTTGAAAAGTATTCCATCATCATAATTGCCAGTAAGCCAGGCACCTTAGTTTACATTTAACGGCTCCAGAAATGAAGCACAAGAGCTCTACACGAGACGTAAGAATAGTCATTGGTACTAAGTTGATCTTCCCCGACCCGTTAGAGCATCTTATAACTTATGATTGGCGATTGAAGTAATTGACGTTTTTAACGAACTGACCTCCGTTAAAATGCAGTTCCGCAGTGGTATGCACATCTGTGGTACGGTGAATAACAATATAGAGATCCTGTTGAAATTTACCCGACATGCAAGACTTCTGACATGGACAATCGAATCGACTTGCCATCATTTTTTTTTCGACTTTTTTTCTTCGTCTTGCGAAGATCGCTCCGTATTAGATCAATATTTGACATTGAACTACACCTTTCCACTCATTCGAAGGGTTTATTTTGATGTGCCGTGAGTTTACTGCCGTTAGTGATCGTTATGGTTTGTATTCGGACTGTACACCCTGAAAATGTTAATCCGTACATGTTAATTTATTACATCCGAGCTAAAGTTAGTGTAAATGGTTGGTTCAAGGGAGGCATAAACTATACAGTACATTATGAAGTATCATTCCCTTTTTTACATAATTAAACCCACCGTCCAAATGAATCACGTTTCTTAACCGCAATGATAGCAAAGGCAAAAACAATCGCATCAGCTGATGTTACGTAATTTTGTGGTGGTATCGCTCTGTTGGTGATAGCAAGCATGATGGAACTATCTCCAAGGTTGCACATATTGTCTTGTCATTCTTGTAAGATGCTCGAGCTTGCTGAAGCAATTGCACTTGCGTAATAAAAATGACACATACATGGTAACAATACAGCACATTGAAAGGATACGGAGTTATTGCTATCATATCAAGATTAACTTGTCATCTTGCCTCAAAACCAGAGGTACGACATGTTTTAAGCCGTACAATACTTCAGCATCCATGATATAAAAGACACTAGTGGCTAAACATTCAGCAACATTGCATTAAAATGAACCGTTGTGGAAATATTTACATTTTGTTTCTAAGCTTCGGCATCTCCCTGGTGTTGGCAACAGGTGATCCTATTACAATATCGGGAAACACCATTGGTGATCTGGTCAACGTGAATGTCAACGTGACGGCAAACATACAAAACGAAATCAATCAGGATTACCTAAATGTGCTGGGCTTACTGCTGTCCTCAACTGGAGATGTGGAACTTTTTCGGAAGCTAGGCAAGGCTATGGAAAAAGCTGACTCAACTACTACTTCACCCAACGCGATCGGAAATGCTGATTCGTCGCAGCAAACCGAAGACATTAATATCGAAGAAGCACTTAAAAAATTATTTCCTCATTTAATGAAAAAACAATAAACAACTCATAAGTTCTAAGTGTTGGAAAGTATTAGTGTGTTTATTCATCGCTCCGAAACTGTTCGATTGAACACAATTCGCGGAATCCTCTATTCCCACAGATCGGTGGCCTTGTCCATGATGTCTTTCAGTTCGACGAATATTTCCTCAACAGTGCTGTCGATGCGTGCGACCATGTCCGGTGAAAATTCAACTAAACCGTCGTTACTCACGATCGCGAAAACGATCTCCTCGAACAAACTCCAGGGCATAATTTTGTATACCCCATCGACGATGTAGTCCGACGCCTGATAGACCAGCTCCATCTCGACATCAGTGAGCTCCTGGAGCTCAGGGAACACTTCAAACTCGTAGTCGAACAAATCCCGCATACTTTCCTTAATGCGCACCAAGTCAGCATCGATCATTGCGAGCAGATCGTCAGAAAACTCAAACACACCACCGTTAGCCAGCACCTCCTTTACGATTTCCTCCAGCACGTCAGCGGGGAACACCTCGAACATAACTTTCGTGGCATGCTCGAAGTAATCGTTCAAACGGGCCACCACGTCGTCCGTGGCCCCTTCGACACTTTCTACTGCCAGATCGACTAGATTTTTCTGCATGGCGGTGCGAACAGTTTCCAGCGCAACGTCCAAGCGCTCGGACAGCTCCTCGGAGAACGCAAACTTACCATCGTTGATGAGGGCCGTGTGTACAATGTCCTGGAACACATCCTCCGGGAAGTTATCCCTAAAACTGTTGAACATAGTAATGATTGATTCGTACACAAGTTGCATCGTTTCATCCGACACTACACGGGGGGCCTTCTTCGGGAAGAACAAGGTTTCAAGCGATTCCAGCACTTCGCGCAGCTTTTGGCGTAGCGATTCCAGCGTCTCCTCGATGCGTTCGTTCAGTTCATCGGAAAGATCGATCACGCCCTCATTTTCGATAACTTCATACACGATCTCTTCGAGCAGCTTCCATGGGATCGCTTGGTACGTTTCGTCGGCCAAGTAATCGATGATCTGATAGATCAATGCACGCATGGCATCATCCAATTCGATCAGATCCTCGAACAGTTCGAACTCATAATCGATAATCTGGCGCAGTTCTACCTTTGCGGCAGCCAGAGCTTCGGACAGCAGTGCTTCTAGCTCTGGAGTGAAATCGAACGATCCTTCATTCTGCAAAACCTCTACGACCAGCTTCTCGATAACGTCCATTGGCAGCGAGTTGATCGTCACATCCACAGCATAGTCCAGATAATCGTGCACCTTGCTGATAACCACCTCGTCCGTTGCATCCAGCCCAGACGCAGCGATGGCAATTTCCTCCAGGGCGAACTTCAGATTGGCGCGTACCTCTACATTCTTTTCATTCAGCTGGGCATTCAATTCGTCGGAGAATTGGAAGTGGCCGCCAGTTGCGAGCAGCTCCTTGGCAATTTCCTGCAGCAGTTCCGGCGGATAGGTAGCCTGCACGGTACGGAAAACTGTCACAAACGAATCGTACACCAGATCGAGAGTTTCTTCCGGTATCTCAGCGCGACGTTGCACTGCCCGCGGAATTGGAGACGCGATGCAGCAGCTGCTGGCCACAAGCAGCAACAGAATCGTTTGTGCCTTCATCTTGGATGGATCCGACAGTTTACTCTCTCACTACCTTGCTCATCATGCAGTCTGTAGACTTTTATACAGATCCAACAATTCTTATCTCTCGCGCCTGCCAAAGATATCGAGCATCCTCAGATCAAGGTCTTTCACATGAATCAATTCACTTTGTCCAATTAGCATTTGTCTTATCACGGTGCAATAAAGGTACTAATGAGTCACCCCGCAAAGCGATCACGTGAATTGGTTGCAAAAGCTCACCAAAGACAATTGTTACATCATACGCTGATTGCCAATGCTGATTGAAAGTACCCTATCTGTTCCATTGCAGCATCTGAACTGTATCGCTTTTTTCATGACATCTTGTCACCAAGCCACTGATTGTGTGTCCTAAGTTGGTTGCATATGTATTTCTATTTTTACTTTTAAGAGCTGCCATCGTGGGCGGCCGTCACGTGTAATGAAACTTTGATCGTAGCGTTTCTTGAACATTATCACAATAATAATGACCATTCAATTCGTTATCAAAGAGCGTGTCATCAAACAACAAGGGAGCTCGTTTGCTTGGAAGGTTTATTTTATGCAAATTTGAGACCCAAATTCATTACATACATATTCATTCTTAAAGAACGGCCAAATCATACTGAAAGAACGGCCAGAACATAATTTACACTGGTCGGAATACATTTTCTTTTCCAGAACTTTTTCCGGGATGGGATCAGATGTATCGTAGAACAACATTCTGTCGTGACTTCCAATGTGTGACTTCCATTTTCAAGTTAAGGTCTGAGTCAATGTTGTTTGTTGGCAGGTTGTGTGAAGTCGTTTATTCTCACACGGGCAAATCATTCGCTTGATAAAATTTAAAAAAAATTTCATTGAGTTATTCTGAAGCCTTCTGAGTCCCCTGATTTAAAATCATGATAACAGGGTGCTTTCCAATCAGTTGGTGAAGACTCGATCATCGGAGGACGACGAATGGGATGCAAAATAAACACGCTTCCAACAGAGGGCGAAAGCTTGGATGGTGTCGAGCGGGAACCGACCCTCGACATGCAAAAGGTCATCTGCCCAGAAGATAACTTACTAAATGCTCAGAATGCCATTCTGATCGTAGGACAGGAGTTGTGTCTGCTACACTCCCTATGATTCGAACTGCATTCAACTAGGAAGATCAATCTCGTTTTCCATGCATGTCCATTACTTAGAGTCGACTATCCCTATTCACTGGAAATATATGTCCAACGCGAAATTATTAAACCTACGCCTGAACATTATTCTCCCGAGCGCATGTCCTGCACAAATACTAACTACCAAGGCTTCTAATAAATAAGGCTTATAGATTGAATTGAAATACCTCCCGAACACCATATGTGTCCCACATATTCTGCCTAAGACAGTGGTGGATTAACCTAAGGGCGGAGTTGACGGCCGCCAGGGGCCTTGCCGGTTACGGGGACCTCGTCGTTCAGCAGGGCCCTTCCCCCCTCCTTTTTATCATGGACCAAGGAGTCATAATGTTGGGGCCTCAACTGCCTTTCCGATAGGGGCCTCCAAAGAGCTTGATCCGCTACTGGCCAAAGATTCATGCAAAGTAAAATTTGATCACTTAGGTGCTCGTGAAGTAGAGTTAGCATATCAAAATTAGCAAGTTAACGAGTTTTGGCTATTAACCCCCTTTTTTGTAAAATTTTTTTTTAAAAAATAAACTTATATACTAGTTAACAAAATTTTTTAAGGAATATACAGAGGGATGACGTACAGGGTTTACAAAGAACATTCAAGGATTGTTACATCTATCGGAGCATTGTTGTTTACAACAATATGGATGATTTAGTTTGCAAACAAAGGATGAGTGTTCTCTTACTTGAACTAATATTACTTAAACCAGGTAAGAGGAGGGATTGGAAGTTAAGAGTGTGGTCAGGAACGATGACTGCCATGTTCTGCATTAATGTGTTCCAAGCGTAAGAAACCCAAGAGCACTTTGCAAATTTGTGCTGCAGAGTCTCAACTTGGCCACATACTGAGCAGGCCGCGGATGCTCGACCTGTTCTCTCTAAAAGTGCGCCGTGAGGGATTTTGTTGTTCACCAACAAGTAGAGTGTTGATCGCTGGATCGACGATAGCTGGTGGTTACTAATGTTTCTCCAGACCCAGTGGCACCGTACTGAAGACGACTCTAAGGCCACATTCAAATGTTGAGTCCACCGTACAAAGACTCAATAAACCTCAGAGATAAATAAATACTCATAGATACTCATGAATCCTTATTCAGAAGGCCAAATTTTTACGCAGATATGCAGATAATTGTCATCCAACGAAGGCTTTCATGGATGCATCTACACTGGAACGGCAGGACTTTGATAATTTATAATGAGTTATACTTTGATTAACCCTGGAATGGACATGCAAAGATTCAAAATAATGGAAAATAATAGTATTTACTGCACAAGAAAGTGGTACTAGTTCAATGCAAATTTTTTTTTTCTTATGCCATTTTAAGTTAATCAATTTGTGATTGCTACACATTTTATTGGAATTTGTTTGTTTAAGAATAATTGTATACAAAGAAAGGCACATAATAACATTTTGACTCAATCTTGTGATATATTTAAAAACAAAACCTTTACACGTTATACAATATACTTTTTTGTATTACAGTGTGATGAATACAACAATTTCGATAAAACCACAATACCCTTACACCGTTGGTCAGTTTTAGTAACAGCAAATCAACCTACTTCCCGAAATGTTTCGTCCGTTAGCGTAACGTCCCGTAAAAATTGTGCACATCATTTCACATCTTCCAACTAAAGCTTGTTTGGTAGATCACTTCGCTCTAACAAATTTCTCAAATCTAGCATAACTTGATGGAATGTTTGCTGGAACTTGTGACAGCTAGTGACAGCACTATCGCGATATGCAGAAAAGATAGCCCAGATGCAATCCTCCAGCATGGTGTAGAAACACCCGTAACCATCCATACACATCGGAGCCACATAACCGCAGTTGATCGTGTACCCAAGCGTGCTGGTTGAAAGAATGAAATTACCACCACCTCCACTCTTGCTGTACAGCGGATCATCATACAGCTCCGGTATCGGTATTCCATTGTCATACGCAGCACACCACAACCCAAACAAATGGCGATCGATTCCGTTACCCTTGCGGGCTTCGTTCATAAGCTCCATCTGTCTGTTTGCGGCCACTTTCAACAACTTTGCTTTCTCGATGTCAATTGAGGTGGAACTCTCCATCGCCTCTATGAACCTGACCGCCTCGATACTGCACGAGCGGCATGTCTCTGTACGACCTTTGTACCACTGCCGCATCATGGCTGTTTCGTACGTCGGGGCAAAGGTTCCATGAAGCCGATAATAAGTAAGCAGCAATGCCGTTTGAACGTAGGCATCCGGATGAATTTTGTGCTTTTTCATAAAAGCCTTCCCATAGTCCTGGAACTGATCCATCGACACGACAACACAATTTTGCTAAAAAATATATTTAAAAAACACATTATACTCTGAATTATCGGATTCTGCAGCACTTGAACGTACCATTTCGTCGGAAACTTTTTCCATGCGAGCGATTTCCGCATGCAGCTTATCGTCTAGGTCAAACACCAGTTCTTCGGGGAGAATTAAATTCTTGGCAGAAATTTCCCAATCCGGTACACCTTCCTCGGCGATGCTCATCATGACGTACAGACTGATAGACATCGAAATTGATCCATCGTAGCAGCAATGCTCACCATAGCAACCCATCTGTCCGTTTTTGAACGAGATTGTACCACAACTTTTATCCGTCCATTTCGAGCGAATATCACCCGTTAAGGCCACCTGGGCCAAATCGGAGTAATTTTCCGGGCAGTGTGTATCGAGTATTAAAAGCGCGACCGCTTCTTCGATTTCTCGCACCATAGTTCTGTTACGTGTCGACAGTTCTATCAAATGCTGTCTATTGTGAGCCCAAGACGTACGATCATCATTCGTCAGTGCTGGCACACCTGCATGCGATACGTTGGTTCCTTCCACCTTTACCTGAATCTGCTGCAAGGTGAACAGAAAATCCTGCGGGCTCAACGGTTCTCCCTCGGCATTGAGGCCGGGAATTTTAAAGATGCGCCCACCGTACAGAACGATGAAGTGCGACGGGCATGGACCTTCCTTTTCTGTGCGGAAGTGACATTCCACCTTGTCCATTTCGATGCCCGGCGTGCGTACGGTGTTGTACAGCCGGCGGTATAAATCGGCCGAAAAAATGTTTTTCTTGTCAGCGCTGGCGATGGGCCGCAACCGTTCAGTACGGAGCAGCTTCCAGAACACCATGTTGTGGTGCAAACATGTTGCCGGCCCTTTGAGAAAGTTTTCCGGGATTGACTCCAGTCCGACGGCATCGAGAAGCAGCGGTTGAACCATCACACAGTACGGAATCAACGACATGCGCAAGGTGCAGTACGCATAGTCTTCCCACCATTTATCGACCTGTGAATGAAAACATTCCATGAGTGCATCTAATCATTACTGCAGAATGGTAAGTAAATACTTTCATTCATGTGATCAACAGATTTCTCTAATGGCGTATGATCCTCCCCTTTTTCTACTTTCTTTTTCAACTTTAACGCATAAACAATAACTTAATGCATCCAAATACCTTATTTTGTGTTCGGTTTTCATTCATTCATATTGCACCAGGACATTTAAATTCATTTTTCATTTAAGAAACATCGTAACTATTTATATTACAGCATCTGTGGTTCCTTAAGCTTCTGGAAGTGTTGGCGGACGGCGTCACGCAACTCGTTGCTGAAATGGGGACGTCCATGATGAGCCTGATCGAGAGCGGCCTGCACCTGTTCACGCAGGGTCGGCGATAGCTTCGACAGGAACTGCTCGAAATGGGATTGCTTCAGCTGCTGGAAATGTTGCTTCAGCTTGGCACTCAGGGCCTCATCGGTATGGGGCAACACACCGCCATTGATCCAGCCTTGCGTCATCGTATCAACTTCGTCGCGCAGCTCCGGTGTAAGCATGTCCAGGAACTTTTTGTATTTCTGCTCGGCAAACTCACGGAATCGTTGGTTCTCCTGCAGCTGAGACAACAGCTCTTGGCGGACCTTTTCGAAGAATGCATCCGAAGGTTTCTCGTGGTTGCGGATGGCGGTTATCAGCTCGGCACGAATATCTTCCGGAATCATTTCCATGTATTCACGGAGTTTCTCCCGATGGTCGGCGTTCGGACGGGGCATGGCCGAAACTCCGACCGCTACCAAAGCTAGTACGACAACGCTGGCTAGTTTCATTGTTATATTCACTGTTCGCTCACTTTTGCTAATGCTCCACACAGGCATCGGAAGAAGCTTTTTATACTAAAAACTGTTTAGCCATATCTTTTAAGAGCAAACATTTTCATTACATAAATATTCGCTTGTCAGCCCGATGTATCTTACTTCGCGTACTGATTTCCGGATATGAGTCACCAAGGAAAACAAACCATCTTAATGCATTGTTCAAGCTTGTATACAAACAATCACATGCTCCGGAGATGTTGGTTTTTCCAGAGTCACTAGGGCAAACAAAAACACAGATGACAAAAAACAACTTCCAGCACCCGGTATCACCAGAACAGGTGTTGATGGTTATCTAATGTCTTATCAAACAACGGGCAAGTGCCTTCGCTTGTCAGTGAACGAAGCACTTTGGTGGTCAAAATTGTCTAGTTACTCGTCCAAGTTCGCGTACGAATATCGACAATCGACAAATGGGGCACAGTATTCGGTATTGGCTTCTGCTGGCCATATACTTCAGTGTTCCAGCAGCACACCAGTCCATACCCGAGGGGACCATTATCCACTGTATCTCTACGGTAGACTTTCAAAACTCGAGTGCTCTACTGTCCAGTGACTGTCGACAGGCGTTCGAAACATTCCTTCCCACGCAAACGAACATTGTACGATTTTTAAATCAGTTCGACGATGACCTGCAAGCACAAGCACAGCAAGTCCTCAAAACAGCCTTCATACGGATGCTGCGCAACGATGAAAGTGACCTGGGGTTGAGCGGTCCAGGTGAAACGGCCTCCTCCAGCCGTATCCCGGACAACATTCCGACCGACCTACGACATGAAATCTTGCAGAACATACTGGCTGGCCAGCGTTTTCGCACATCGCCGGTACTCCGTGCTAGGCTGCAAAATTTCCGGACCATGTTGCTAAGGCAACGCAATTACGCTGCCGCATTATGGATCGATCGGTTGCTTAAACTTCCAGACCCACGTCAACGTGCAACGTGGGACAGTAGCGATACCGATTGAACTTTACACCCCCCTTGGCTCATGGTGTGTGATGCCCGGTTCCACTCTTTATCTTTGCCTGATTAAATATTCCGACAAAATATATGACTTTTGCTTTTGCGCAAGATAATAAATGATCTCTGTTTAATGAAGCGTCCGATAGCGTGTATGATGAGAATGTACAAGTTTGTACAAACGGCCAACACACACTCACACTTACCCAATTTTTTTCCTTTGCTGCCTTCTCTTCCAGAATTGCTTGCAGCTTGGCTCCAATGCCCTTGCGAAAGGTCTCGATGATTTTTTTCGTATGTTCCAGCTCTTCAGCCGTCCCGAACGGTTTCAACGATTCCAGATATCGCTTAAGCGTGTGGTCCAGCTTGGGCAAGGGCAGCCGGGGACGGTCTTCATCGTAGCAAAACGTGCTCTCTGAGCTATCTTCTGGAAGGTAGTAAATGCTCTCCCTATTCATAATTGTTATGACTCGATCGATCGATTGCTGTTTAACTGATTAATTCTGTAGGCAGGACAGTAGACAACGGTGGGAGATTTTGTACACTACTAAACTTTGTATACACCGCGATGTTTACATGCGTAGAGCAACGACCCCGGATTCACTAATGCGGCTGTTCACTTTATTCCACTTTCTAACTCATAGCGTTTATCAATGAACAGTGCGTCCCCACTCGCACGAAACGTACCCAATCGGCCGCGATTGGACTTTGAAGTCGCTTGAGTAGGAGAATTTGCTTATTGTTTTTTTACGACGATGAACGATGAACAAGTGTGACGGGTTTACAGCAGTTTCAACTTTTCAAAACAAAACATTGCAGCTGTCACTTTCGCAATACGTCAGCCTACCTAGGCCGACTGCTGCACCACGTTTCGCAGACCTTTCGCAAAGCATTCATAATAAAGCGTATGGACGAAGTATGTCGTTTTCGGGTTTTATTGCATCTTCTCTAAATTAAGTTCTCTTCTGAACGAATGTATTCGCCTATATCGGCCTGATGGAAACATACCGTTACTAGAGGATCGGCTATTTTACAATCGTTTGTAGATTTTGCCGCCACACCAAACCCGAGCGGCACATCGCTCATCGACATCACTATGACACCCTGATAGATGGGAGTGTTTTCCGTGATACGTCCCATGCCCGATTTCGACACATTGTTCCCGTACAGGAATTGCTGCTCGGCGGCCGGTTTCAACCATATTTTGTACTGCGCGTAAGGAGCCAGATAGGCGAGGGCCGTAATGTGCAAGATGAACTTATTGCCCTTGGTAAACTTTCCGAAACACGTCCCAACCGATACCATGTGTTCTTTCGGTACCGTTTCTGCTAGTTTCAGGATTTTCTCGGACATGTAATATACACGGGATTTCATCTCACGGAAGCAGTAGGTACCATCGGTACGATCAATCAACAGCTTCACATTCGTTCCGATGCTGAAAATGAAACAATCATCCCATTAAATCTCGCTTCCATGTTAACCGGCTCTTACCCGATGTACTTACTATTTTGATAATTTTTCAAACAAAATTTTTGTTTGTTGTTCCGATAAGCGCTTCATTGTTCTTATTGGATGGGTGTTTGTACAAAATACTTAAGGAAAGCAAACTAAAATCTTGCTGTGAAATGCGAGCTCCAGCGCACGTTGCACGTTGTTTACGATTTGTTTTGATCCGGCATGTGTAGAACAAAGGTTGGATCACCTGGGATCTTTTGACAGCTAACATGATGTCGCACAAAGGAAATTTGTGGTCATTTTGATTTTTGGGACTGTTTGATAATCAAAATTAATATTTTCCCAGAATAGCTCTGTTTCTATGTAAATTCTTATGGTTTTGGCTATTGATGCTTAAATTTCGACCATGTAAATTATTTCCAACATTCTGATGAAATAAACAAGATTTCAGTTGAAATTATCACATGGAAATGTTTCAAGATGTGAAATATTTCACATTTAAACTTGTGCCATGAACATGCACCGTTGATAATTATAAGATTATATTTATATATAAATTGTTATTATTATTATATATAAATTGTTGATTTATCGATGTAATAGTTAATTGAAATTGCAAGCATGTATCGTCACGATTTTATCACTTTAAAATTTAATTGACTAAACAGATGGCCCTCAGGATAGATAATATTAATCTACAATCTTTCTATATAATATCAATCTACAAAGCAAAGAAATACCTACACTCGTATAATTTTCTTTTGTTCATTAATTTATTAACATTCAGATTCGCGGTGTAAAGTACTTCAAATCATCGGTAAAGTACGTGAATTCGTTGGACGCCAAAAGTTTTCATGTTGTTAGGCCATTTTAAAACATGTGTGCCCTTACACCTAAACACTAACCGATCTTGGAACATTTCCGTGATACTATTAATTAAATAATAATGTTATTGCTGTTTCCACTTTTGCTTGCTTCTTAAATAATACGTACATCATAGAATCTATTTATTCGTACTCATGAATTGGTCCTTCACGACCATTTTTGTAACTTCTGACACGGTCAAACTATCCTGTTAATTCCCTAAGAATTGATTTGTAGGCGAAAAAAGCTCCTATCCTAATATCCCAACGGTATAAGCAAACGGATTGTAGTTTAGGAATGGTTGGGAATGGTGGAACGCAACGATCGTCTGGTAGTCTGGCACTTACTAATTGTTTCATGTTGCTTAATACTGTTCGCAAAAGTTGACAATAATGGAACTCTCTCAGCTTGCTGGCTTTCCCATGCCGTGACGCACGGCATTAGGCGCTAATCACTTCCTTTGGTTTGTAGGCACGCTGCTTTAGCAGTTCATCCAGATGTTCCTCCCGATAGTATACAACAAAGTCTGCCGGTGACAGTCCTTCGAAAATTGCACAAACACTCGGTTTCAGGTTGTAGAAAAACAATGGCTGATCGCGTCTGGCGAAATCTTGCGTTATACTATCGATCACGGTTGCGGCAGTAAAGTCGGCACCGTACACGTGCGAACAGTCAATTACTACCGGCAGTGACTGGCGAATAGATTGCTTCGTCACCAGATTGCGAACGTAGTCAACGGATGGGAAGATCAGACAACGATCAGGAGTAATGATCAAGTATTCTGCACCGCCAGGACTCTGAAATTTAGGGAATATAATACATTAGCTAACATACGCTTGAGAAAATGCAATTTGAAACTCACCGTTAGTCGTTCAACGGATATCTTTGGTCGGGCAGCATGATATAAAATAAATACAACGTTCAATCCTACCCCAAACAAGATGCCCATCTCCAATGGAAGTGCCAAACAAGCGATGAATGTTCCCAAACCGGGAATTAAATCACTCTCTGTAAATACGATAAACGACAGTAATATATAACTTTACGCCTCTAGATGGATAGGACTCGTTTACAAAACGTTGTACTCACTTTTGGTTCTCCACATTGGTTTCACTACCTTTACCTCCACCATAAACACAACCGCCGCAATGATAACGGCCGCCAACGATGCTTTCGGAATGTACGAAAAGTATGGCGTAAAGAAAAGCAACGACAACACCACCAGTCCCATGGTGTAAATGTTGCCCATCGGTGTACGCACACCGGAAGCGTTGTTAACCGCACTGCGACTCAGCGAACCCGTACCAGGGAATCCTTGTACGAAAGAGTTAGCTATATTGGCAAGACCGATGGCAATCAGTTCCTGTGTCGCATCTACAGGCTTTCCGTTTGCTGTAGAAAACAAGAAAACAAACGAAAGACCCATGAAAACATGTTACTTTTAGCCAGATAAAGGCACAGATTGCCCTAACTTACAGAACGCTTTGCAGATCGCAATGTTCTCCATTAGCGCAATCAGCGGTACAACGATCAGTCCCGATCCAAGGCTGGAAACCATATCCATGAACGATTCTTCATGGCCACTCATGGTTTCGTTTGCCGTGAGCGAAAACGGAGGTGCCATAAACGATGGCAGGCCCGGTGGGATGTCTCCGATCAGCTTAAACGGTGCCGCAGCGGATGATTGAAATGTGTAACCAATGGCTCCGCATACCACTACGAGAATTGCATTCCTGGAAGTTCCTATTAGCCACATCATCTTGTTAATAATCCGATGGTTCTTGGACTTTAGCTCATCATCCGCTGGTCCAACTTTTAATCCGGCAATGATCTAAACGAACGACGAATTTGGATCGATTAGTAAATATCGGTGTAAAGCGAAGAGTCACGATTCAATACTCACTCTCATGATCAGCAACACTGCAATGCAGGTGAGTCCAAGGAACGTGTCCCAAACTTGCACGTTATGAATGTCGTTGAAAATATTGCGCCAAATCTCGATAAACGTTGTCCCTTTGGCCGTAATACCGAGCACATCCTTCACCTGAGACGTGACGATGATCAACGAAACGGCAGAGGTAAATCCAGACGAAACCGGTCCAGACACAAAATCGACCAAAAATCCAAGTCCCAGTATTCCCATCATCAATTCCACCACGCCCGAAAGGAAGCAGAGTAGTATGGCTTTTCCAACGTTTCCACCGGCCGTTTGGAATGTAAGCAGCGAAGCAATGGCGGTCGGTCCCATTGGCACATCCTTACAGCTACCGAACACAATGTACACGATGCAACCGAGGAACGATCCATAAAGTCCATACTGAGGAGATGGTAAGAAAGTGAAATAAAAAGACGAAAGTTAGGTATTCGCATGTCGAATGTTGGAGTTGCTATCTGTATCACACGCATACTAACCGCTGCGGGAACCCCAGCAATACCGGCATAGGCAAGCGCTTGTGGTATTACCGTCAGACCGACGGTTATTCCCGCCACTAAATCCCCGATCGCATCCGTGGAGTTGTACCTGCGAAGCACGTGGAGCAACAATTGGACATAAATAACCAGTTTGTTTATTGTCACCGCCGGATACCAGTCCGGTTTGGATGGGATTCACCAAAAAAAATCTACTTACTGAGGAAGCCACCTTAGAATGGGCAAACGTTTTTTAATCATCTTCTCGGAGAAGGCACTTTTCGCCTTACGCTGCAGCCAAAGATTAAGTTGGCCCGATTCATCGCCGCTCGTAACCTTTTTCCCACTGTCGGAAACTGTCGAAAAGGAAAGAGGAAAATGTTATACATTACACTTATTTCCTTCAGTCTTTGAAGGTGTGGTCTAACTTACGAATAAATTCGTTGGAACCGCGTAAACCACCGTGCGGTTCGCCATTGTGCGTCGATATGTCGATCGTTGAGCAGCTGAGTGCTTCGTTGTCGTACGAACCATCGTTCGGTGCACTGATCGTATGGATCTGGGTCTTCATCCTTACCAGCCGGCAGTCGGAGCTGTTGTCACCTGCAACGTAAATCGAGATCGTTGAAGCTAATCACCATAGGCAAGGGCACGTATGCGCGCTGCGAGCTGCCGACGAATGAAACGCTAGCCGACACGCGGAGCGAGTTTTATTGCATCGCTTTACAGCCCGGCACGATCACAAACACACCAACACGATTGCGGAGGATACGAATTCGTTAGGCAAATTTCCGTCTCTGGTCCACTTTGCTAACCGTCCGGTGTGATATTTGAGGCTTTCCCCATCCCGGCCCAAACTACATCTGTCTCCCACAGCGATCACAACAACGAGCACCACAACAACAACAGTGGTTGTTTACTTTTTTTACTTGCAACAATAGGATTTTTTTGTCGTTTGATTGTTTGACACCTAGATTTGGAGGCGATATCCATCAAACCGAGAGTCACCGCATTTTCGCAGCATCTCAAGGTAACAAGGATTCACACTGATAAGCTCATCACGTTTTCCGTTGAACAAACAACGATCGGTCGCTGTTTACTCTGTTACTGGAATTTGTTGTTAATCTTCATCATTAGTCGCATCGATGAGGTTGTACACACCCAATTTGGAGCTTGTTTTGAATGAAGATATCAACAAGCATTTACACACCTGCCGAAGCTGATAAAGCGATAAGCGAATTCTAATAGAAACGCACTGTTACGCATTATCGGGGACCACAACACAACTTCACGCCCAGTTGATTTCACTAATTTTTGGATAATACTAATTTGTGACCATTGTTATTGACACTTAGCAACGTACCGTGAAACATGCTAACACGTTAACAAAACGAGTTTTCACACCTGGACGAGCACACCCGGAGCGCTCGGTTTGTTTGGAACGTACTAAGAATGACGCACATACAGCGAAACACCACAGCCGATCAGGAAGACGAAGTTTGATTGCGAGTTCCAATTCACGTTGAAACAGCACCAATAATTGGCAGGTTCGATGCTGCCAAATTACATTGATTTTCGAGTCAATCACTACCACATTTTCAGACACGTGGTAAGAATTTTGAGTTTTGGCTTACCGCTTCCGCACTCGCTCGATTTGCTGGCCACCCGCAATGGCAGTGCAAACGGTTGTGAATGAACAGATCGCCCGATCGGAAGCTTAAATCCCGGGCGGCCATATTTTTTCCTGCTCCCTCAAAATCCCGCTGAATCATACCATACTCAGCGGGTGTACGTTACACCAATACTATTGACGTGTCGTTTGTGAGACCGTTTTTACTCGCTTTCTTCTTTAAACGTTGTTTGAAAATGAAAGTTTCTATTAAATAATCATTAAAAGAAACGATACCGTACTCAATCTCAAATCGCACTGATCGAACTGATACGTAAACGTTGTCAAACAATCTGCTCAAAAACCTTCATCGGAATAAAATCTCAATCGTAACACACAAGCTTTGCCCAGCTGTCAGATTAACAAACGGATTTGAAAGAAAAAAAAATCACTACACAAACAAGCAGCGGAAAATTACCGATCACCCAACCAACTGCGATCGTTTCGTGAGATAGTTGGATAAGGCTAACCTTCTATTATCTAACGGACCTAGACAAGCATGTAGCATATCTTGTATCGATCATGCACGATGAGTATGAAAGCCTTCCTCTACTGCGGAAGATCTCAAATCGCTAAAAGGGTGATCTTTTTTCCCACAGATAAAACTACCGTACGATCTCCTTTGATCGCCTCGCCTCGTTGCATTGCATAATGCGAAATAGGAAAACAATTCAACGTATAAGTAAAAAATTATACCACACGATCGTTCTCGAATTATCTACCGACCTGAGGTTATCGGGCGTTGAATATGAATCGTAACATTCTTTTCTATACTCCTCATTCTGTAAGTGACCTTCAAAACGTCAATATAAACATTCAACATCTAACGAAAACAAAACATTGACCGGTTTGGAACGTAATAGACAGTTTTTATTTCCTTATTTAACATGATCCATAATAAAAAAAATAGTTGCTATCTTTTGACAAACTGGATGAATATCACGCTGCGATCATGCCGCAAACACGGATAGTGGTATATTCAAAACAAATGCAGTGGAGCGCCGATTATCCCGGTACCACCAAAGTGAGTAACGGTTTATCCGTGCAGTTAAAAATTAACATAGCAATAAAATGCTTTTTGACATATTGTATCCATGTCAACAAAAATTGAATTCGTACTGCAAAATTTCACATTTCCTTTTTAGGAAAAAAAAAAAATTCACATTTCACCACAAGGTATAATAAAACCAATCACTTACAATCAGCTCTGAATTTATCTGAAAACCTCAATGTACCTATTATCCGTATTGTCCGCTTATCCGGCTGATCTTAAGCCTCGTTCAGCACGGATAATCGGTGTTGTACCAAAAGCTTTCTAACTCGTACCAGGCGGCTCCATTGCATTGACGTCAAAAAATTGCATACGTTTTTCGTGAATGTCCTCGATGGTGGCGGCTTTGCGAACTTACCACCACACTCCACCACTCTGTTTTTGCGGTTTTCTTGTGCAGGTTTTAATTTCGCATTAAAGATGCCAACTTCATTGAAAGGACATTTATAAGATCTACTGTCTGTCTTGACCTTGGATCACTTCCATGTCAACCATCGTCATCACCCTTGTTCACCGATCGAACCTCCACCCTCGAGACATGCGACTGCCTTCATGACTTATTTTTCTTCTTCTTCACATTATACTTTGAATGAGCGATCAACAAGCAACGGCAGCGTTGAAGTGACGTTACGGGTACACTTTCTTGCAACTTCATTGATCATCTGACGGCGGGTTCATCCGAAAATCGTTGGACACAACCAGTTTGGTCCAGTTTTTACCCGGCCAATCCGGGCTCACTGTACCGAGTCACGCGATACAAACATACATTTCTCATGCTGCCTGCACGATGACCCTTCGCCGAAACAGAACCGGTTTCCTGCATCTTTACCCTATTTCGACTACGCGCTCTTGGGCACACTTCCTGCTAGCTTACGCCCGTTAAGCTCATTGATTATCTGACCGGCAAAAGAGAAAAAAAATAGTAACGTACGATCACAATGGTTTAGGACAGCCTGTTTTGGATGTACGTCCAATGCAAGTACAAATTGGTCCAGAGGTGTGCGAACCTTCGCTAGCGACATAGGCACATTTGTCGTCGCGTGCACATTTGCAAACTAGCCAACCGTTTGATACACATTTTATGCAAATCGAATTCAACCGGACACGCTTCCATCATTCGATCATGATCGTGACCGGACCTAACCGAAACCCTTGTTGGGCGCTGGACAGGGGATAAGAGAAGCGGAATGGCTAGATAATGTTGACGCGCTGTCGCAAACCTGTGGAAACTCCCGCCCGACCAGCCCACGATCTAGCCCATAAATCAATACTACGCCACTGTAATGGAGTGCCGATCGTGTTTGCACTTTACAGGCAATAAAGGCAAGCGTCTGGCAGCAGGCGGGTGGCGAAAGAATGATTTGCATATCGCCGTCCCGTACCCTTACCCCGCTGCAAATACCACTTGCCTGCACTCTACGACATACACGTGGGAACAGTTCCTTTTCTTCCATTCCAGCCACTAAACCGATATGGTTCCACATTCGTGGTACGGTTCCTGCTTATAGGAAATCCTGCAACGGATGGTGCAAAAATCTGCCAAGGGTAAGAATGTCCGGGAATGACCACTCCTAACATTTGTAACGATTCCATCAATCCAGTGCACTTTCGAGTTGGTCCCATACTTATAGTGTGGGTGGCCCCATTCATTCCGGATAAATTGATTATTTATGGTTACTCACTCAAACCATTTTTTTTTTATCTCGGCTGCATGACCAGTTCTAGGGCAAGGTAAACGCGTCAGTTCCCATAGGCCCTAAACGAAGGGATGACGGTACGTCTATCCGCTTCGCAGTTGGTAATAAGTCACACACGTGCCAACAATATTCTGCAGACCATTGTCAGCCATTAAATCGACATAGAGGAAAGAAACTTTGCACAGAAATACTATCATTAAAACGGCTATCTAATGACCTTGTAGAAAGTAACAGTATTTTTCGAATCCAAATTCAAACCACGACGCAAAAAACTCCGAAAATGGTTTGCATTTTATTATACGACAATCTGGGCAATAAAATTCTAATGACAACAAAACCAGATTCCACGTTAGATCACATGCCTCCACGGAGCCTATTTTTAAGGCGAATTTATGGCAAAGATTAAAGATCTGCCCAAAATAAGAGGAAACGATCGTCAAAAGTTGTTTGCTAAATTCTCCACCGTTATACCGGACACTCTCCAGACAAGGTTCTTCCGGGGGCAGGTATACACTACCAACCGCTATAATCATTCAACCGTATCAACCGGAAGCCCAATAACGGGTGTTCCAAACATATCGTTTTTTTTTTTTGCGCTACCGATAGTTCCAATGATATTATGCGTATTTTTTACACGTCTGCCACCATTTGCATCAGATGTCGCCGAGACGATCGTCCGAGAGCATCCGAGAGGATGGAAAAGGTTACTTCGCGGTCAATGATAGCGCGACGGTGCAATGGCGTTTGTGGAGATGATCGATTTTGTCAGTTCCGTTGCAACGCCAAAGGAAACAAGCCACCGGTATCGATGATACATGGCGCATGCGGTGCGGTGCTGCCAAGGCACAACACCATGGCGGTGGAATGCAGTAGCCGCTATGCGTATGCTTCCACATTAGCACAGAAGCCATTGTACACGCGAAGGTTAGTGCTGGGGAGTTTTACGCACAGCCAAGAAAGGGAAAAAAACGTAGCCGGCACGCAATGCATCAGTTAATCGTGCCTTGTGGATGCGCACTTGGTGGCGCTGTTGTATGCGAGCGGGTTTGTTGTTTTTCGAAGCATTTTTTGTTATGCTTTTAGAATCATTTGCTTGACATTGTTGAGCTGGGTACGCTTGCTGCAACATCAGCCAACCATTCGACCTGAGGCTGACCTTTGTAACGTCTGTCGGCAATATATAACGCCGTATCTTACAACAACACACCTCTGTCTGATGGTAAAGGTGATGGGAACGCTTTATGCGATTTCCGAATCGAACTCACCAGTTGCCGGTTTAGTTGATGAATATAATTATGCTTAATGTGCGAATTCAATCTATCAAATCGACCCATGCCTGTCTGCGTTTGGTAGAGCGTCTTTGCGAAGCGTCTGCATGTAAGGATTCTCGTGTGGCCTAATGCAGTCCCCAACCAACCGGTCGTGAGACGCATCGCCATCGAAACCTTCCTAACAGCAGACGGTCAATTAAAGTACACGTACACCTAAGAACAGCTTTCCGTGATGCAATCCGCCGCGTGCTAACACATTTTGTTTTGCCACTATTTGCAATCGCACCGGACTGATGCCAATTAATGGGAGGGATAATTGTTTATGCGCGACTCGGTCGGAAAATCAATCTTGCATCGAACGCATCGGGCGAAGATTGAAGGCTGATGGCTGCCTTGTCGTTCACCGTAGCGCCAAACGTGGACAGAAGAAAAACATACACCACTCCACCAATGATGCCGATTGTAAGGAAATGACATATGTCTAAATCTGGGACGCACTGTGTAGCCATATTACACCAACTTCCACGCCGGTCATGTAACGGATCGATCTACATGTGTGCGCTTATACAACAGTTGCAGAGTTACTTCTTGCGATAATATACAGCATGATTTGGAAAGCAACACATACAGACGAAACA
Organism: Anopheles culicifacies; assembly: GCA_000473375.1. Lineage (NCBI taxonomy): Eukaryota > Metazoa > Arthropoda > Insecta > Diptera > Culicidae > Anopheles > Anopheles culicifacies. The sequence goes on from KI422469.1 coordinate 95,715, forward strand.
TCCAAACGCATTATTAAGCCCGATCTGTCCACTTTCTTGTCGGATAGCATCGATATTATCGAACGGACATCTACGACGACATGGGATGCAAGGCCGATAGGATTGATTAGAGGATCAATGCGACGAAGACAAAGTACCTGCTTGTTGGACACTTAGCCCTCGGTAGAACTCAACTAGTAAGTGGACTATTTGTCAACTAACAATCTCCAGGTTGTCGAGGAGTTCTACTACCTTGGAACGAACTACTTCTACTTCTGGGGATTAAAGTCTTGCCTTAGGGAGATCGGACGTAACCGTGGTGAAATGCAGACCTGGGCCAAGTATCCTGGTCATTTCAACGTGAGCATTAAAACAAATAAAAAAGAAGAAGAGGTACGGTGCTTCTTGTCATGAGTACAACAAAAAAACCTATTTCAGATATTCACTGAACCTGATCGCGAAGAGAACTGGTTTGTTTGTTTATCGTCAAACGTCATTCCCGTCATATGCGTACTGCATAACCTACAAGTTATAGCTAGCGTTTTTCGGTAGATCTCCATTAAGTATTCGGAAATGTTAGCAAAAAATAAATATCATGTATAATAAATAGCATATTTAACACTATTTTTCACCCTTATTTTCCACAAAAATCAAGCTCTTCGACTGTATGGTTTTATTTATTTTTTTGTTGGCAATTCCGCACAACAAAATCATAAACGACAAATATCTCGAACTAACTTACGGTGCATGGTTAACGATCGCACCAAGCTTCCCTGCTCATTAAGATTAGTGGGCGGCTCTGGTAGCACGTGTTTAGAGCTGTGGAAAACCGTTCTCATTAAGTACCGACACAGTTCTCACTTCCTTCCGTCCGGAAGCCAGTTGTGCACCGCCAACACTCTGCTTACCATATGGTAACGGTAATTAATTACCAGATACCAGATAATAGGCGGGTTCGCTAGTCGGACGCTGACATCGAATCCATCAATACTAATGATTGTGTCGTTTGGAGTTTAATGGTAAATTCATTTTCAGAAGCATCGAAACGCGTGGTTTTGAAATCTATTGCTATTCTCGCGACTTTGTTGTTGCGTGCCTGCATCTTTTAGCTAATAAAAAAAGACCATACAAAGTTCGGAATTCCATCGCCTAAAGGCAACATCACAGCAAGTTGGAACGAATTCTCAGCTCAGCCATTGAAGTTGTTGAAAAGCACAATTATTTGCAATCTGTTTAACATTCTTCATTTGTAGGAAAACAATCACCAAGCCATTAGCAACTGTTCAATGAAACCGATTGTTCATATATACTTTGTGCAATGAGTTTTTTTTTATTATTATTGCTGTAACTTTCCCGTTCCAGCTGTTCATTCCCGTATCCAGTGACGGAGGTTTAACGTTCCTGTCACAAACCATCTAGATTGGCGGTGCAATAAACGTGCATGGCAATGGTAAATCCGGTAGCACATGACATCGCAACCGGTACTGCAACTGCAATTGAACACATTCCATCTTCATGAGTCAACGAGCATTGTTTGAAAAATGTGGAAAATTAGGTAAATCGTCACATCTCTCGGAACGCGCAGGTTGTTCTCCTTCGTTTGGATTTGTAAAGTTATATCTTGCACCGTTACACCGACAGTCGGCCCTCAGGCAACGGTAGGTATACAATGCGCGGTCAGTTCAAATTATCTGAATAATTGAAACATTCAACCGAATGAATGAACTGAATCTCTGTTACAAACTTACATGATTGTTTAACGATAATCTGAAGGATTCATTCATAATATGTCTCAACAAAAAACCTTCGTCATCTCACACAGCTTCTGCAATAAATCTTTATATTCCTTTGAACGCTAACCCAATTACATAATCTTACGCTCCGAGCATGTTGAGCTTTGAGTAACAGAGCTAAAATGATGGTTTTGTTTTAAAAATACCTACTAAAATACACTTAAAAAGTTACTCATAAAGAGGATTTTAGCTCAATTAGCCAGAGTTGTCTCTTCATTTGAGTGTTGCTTCGTTAAAGTTTCATATGAATGTTTGTTTTGTTAAAGATTAATTACCGACTGTTGATTACAGGCTGTTTCCGAGATACGCCATGATACAAACTTGACAGTTTGTTTATTTTTTATATAAATTTGAGGTTTTTTTTTTGCTTTGTTATTGCAGTTAAAAACGGTTTTTTGCATGAAAAGTTGATCAAACATATGTAAGCTTACGTATTTTTCAAATAAATTTCACATATTAACATTAGAACTATAAATAAGATATATTAAGAAGGATTCAAATTAACGATATTCTTCCGAACGCATTTTTCATATAACTCGAAAACGACACAGAGATTCATATAGATAGACTTTAGATCCAGAAGAAGGTAAAAGTTATGCAATGTGTACAATGTGTACGGGGTTTTTATATCACCATTCAAGCTAGCTTCAAGGTTATCGACGTCTATATTTACTAACTAGCATTTGCAAAGAAGTTTCCCCTAAAGAGGCAGGGAAAGATTTTTACATAAACTCTCCTCCAATAACTGCACGGACCCAACTTTGCCAGTAAAACGAGTTTGAAGGGATTTTCCCACCGACCACAAACATGGTTTGGAGGAAGGTTGGTTTTAGCAAAACCACTCCGGTGGGTTTATTTGCCGCTTCACTAACCACCAATGTACAGAACGTATCCACAACCATTAGCACATGGACATCCCCAATTTTAAACGGTCCACTGGAGCCGGAACGCTGCTAGAAAACCCGTTGCGGTCACTTTGCTTGCTCGATGATTTCAGTATTCGATTGATTATTCCTCAATACTACCTCAATTCGATCGTAAACGTACAGTGAGTTTATGATTGATTATTTCTCCTTTCGAAAAATTGCAAATAAACGTTTTCCGCAAACGAATGTGTGTGTGTGTGTGTTTTTTTTTATAAGTGTTACTTTATCAATATTTTCTAGGTCATATCGATCATACTGGACTTCTTAGAGCTTTTATTTCGAAATGTACCAAAACTGTAAAGTAGAACAAACAAATCTAAAAAAAAAAAAAGATACTAATAGATTATTTATGATCAACCATGCACGTGATCGTTTCCCGCATAGCTAAACCGTTTTGTGTGTAGATTACCATCTGATAAAGCAGTTGATCGTTGTTTATATGTTTGTTTACACTGCGATTTACCGGTAGGAACCGGTAAAAACTGGCTTGTGGTTTCAAAACAGCTTCCAAAAATCAACAACAGTTGCAAAAACGGCAACACACAGAAAACAACCGCCTACAATAAAACAAGATAAAATGCCTTTCAAATGCAGCGAATGTGTGTGAATGGGCCCAACAGCTTCGTCACGTTAGCAAAGGCAAAGCACGATCGTGTGTATGTATGTGGAGGGAAATTTGCGAAGCCATAAACGGTTGGGCCATCAAAATCATGTCCATCATCAGGCCACCACGTCACCACGGCCGCCATGGTAACGGTTTAACGATGCGATGCCGTAGCCGATGGTCAACGAACCGTGGCCCATAAAATGCCGGCAACGCACCGCCCGTCTAGACCAAAAGGAGTTTCGGAACAAAAACAAGCACGTGACGAAAGGGAATCCTCCTTTGTAATCTGCCAACCAGTTCGCTAACTTTCATGTTTTACAATCTGCCTCAGTCAGGATTTGGGGTTTTTTTCTGTATTGTTGCTGATCGCACCTGATGATTCAACACACAAATCATCTAGAAAGGGATAGGACACTACGGGTGTGATTTCGCGTACCGCCTCAATAACACTAAGCCGTCTGTTTGTTTATTAAACGTCTATACAGGAAAATGGGTCGTTGAGTAGTGTCATTAAAATATAATAATGTCGCAACAAATCAAATGACCATCGGCTCGAGAACGGCCCGTGCTCGATCACGCATCGTCGTGGAACGAATCGATTGTGCCTCGGCCAAATGCAACCACGGACCGTCAACGGTTTCGTACCTTGTACTCGTGGTGCAGCCTCGCCTTCAGCAAAACAAAACTTTGAGCAGCCGAGCTGACGCATGTGCGGCGCTTCTGAATGGCAAGTGTGAGTAGAAATTGTTTGGGAAAGTAATTACGGCGCGTCAAGTCGTCGAAGGTTAAACGTGTAGTAACAACTGGTGGCCCCGGTGATAGGTGGCCGCAGGTATCCACCAAATAACCGTCCTTCGACAGGTATCTCCGTCCCGAAGAGATCATGCCTGATCATGGGAATCGCACAAAGGAGAAATGAACGGTTGCGCTACACGTGACCCTAGGCCTGCGGATGCACGCACATTCGAAAGTTGTGCAAAAGCTGCTGACACGTTGATTTAATTAAAAAAGCATCTTTCCCCCCCCCCCCTCCGAGAAGGGCCTCTCACACAAACATAGATCACCATACAGCGCTATAGGTTAATGCTTGATGATCGTTTGCATTGGTGTAATTATTCAATTCTATTGTTTTTGTGTTTTTTCTCTCTCCCTCTTTCTCTGTCTCTTTCTCCATCGTAGTGAAAAGAATATGAGAAACAATGTTCTAGATGGAGTATTTTTCCGAATGCCACTGAAAGCTACCGTCAGTCTTCTCTAGGCTCAGCGCCTCAACAAACAAATCACCCGCCAGGGTCACTGCAAACAAAATTATCCATTCAACGATCTATCATATCGCTCGGAAAAAAAAACAAAATACACATATTGGTTTTGCCAGGAAGCAACGAAATTCCAAAAACCAGCCTGATTAGGCATGGATCAGCAGTAGCAGGCGCCAACGAACAGAAATGCACCGTCAGAGTTCCGACGCGGCCAAACGCGATTTCAGTTGTAACGTGATGGATAGTATCATTAAATAAAAACCACAGCACATCGTGTAATCTAACCCATCATTGAATACGCCACCGTGTCTGGCATGGTGTAGTTTGTCCTACCCTCCTCCCCATTTCCAATCTTTCCATGCCAATCAAACAATCCATCCAACTAACCAGTTTGTTGCAACTGGATTTTTCGGTCCACCAGACCAGCTTGGTGTGGGGGAATCCCTTCGCAATGGCTAAGGAATTATGATGATGTCGTCAGGCACGTTGGATGCAAATGATGGGCCATGTGTGTGGGTTGGATTATAGAATCACAATATAATTGAAAATTATAATTATCATCTGTGGTGTGGCGAACTTTTTTTTTTCTTACGTCATTTAAAGTGAGTTAACTGTAACTTGAAAAAAAAACTATTGGATTGTGTACAGTAATTTATGGAAACGTTAGTTATAGTTGCGCCGGACATAAAAACAAACAGACACAAACAAACATGTGTCGAAGGCCGTCCAAAATGACTGGTTTTAGATATTATCACATTCTAACGGGAAATAAAACTTAATGATGCAATTCGAATTGCACACAAAAAATGCACAATGATACACACTACTGACACACAATTACCCTCTAAAATTCTGCCTTTCTGTAATGTATTGCTTTGCTACTGAAGAAAAACCTTGAGCGCTAAGATTTGGACCACAGGTTCATGGCCTCAACGTTCTTTTGCAATGCTCGTTAGCCAATTTTGTTTCGTTTGTTTGGTATTGTTTTCCGGTTAATGCGAAACTTCTTACACGTGCCATTACACCTTAATAACAACTCATGGGATCTGCAGATTGAAAATAATGGACCAAGGTCATTGAAAGGAACTGCGTACTGTCGTATGAAAATAAATGATGAGAGAAGAAATAAATCATTTGAATGTTGGTAAAGAGAGCGGTTTGTACCGTATGCTGTTTTAGTTTCCTTAACCATTTCTCGTGATCAGTCGCATGTGTTAGATAAATATATAAATAAATATATAGATAAATATGTGTTAGATAATATATGTTTGCAAACATTGCGTCTCGATCGCCGCATAAGGGCATCTGATCCGGGGTTAACCGGTGTTAATAAATTTTACATTTCAAGGTGTGCCATTTTTATTTTATTCGGCAGATTCAAACCCATTCACGATGGCACAGATTTTTGTCTCCACGCATTAAGCAATCGAATGCTGCTTTAAATGCACGATCTTTGATGTGATTCACATGTCAATCACACCCACGTTCGTTGCTAAATGTGTGATTTGCAACAACCGAAACCAACTCGCATGCATCGGGGTTTTGTATACATTTCCAAACATCTGAGAGCGATATCCAAATTTAGCTGATAACCCTTTATGCGAAATAATTCACCGTTCGCCAGCCGTGACGCGGAACGCATTTTATTCACGTAACCAACCACGAACATTAGCAAGCACGATTCGCCACAACTATCCAAATTCCATTCTGCCACAGCGGACGGAATTGGCCAGGGGTCGCCAGAAACGACCAAACCTAACACTGGAAGCACCAGGTGATAAAGCAGCGTTTCCAAAATAAACAAAATCAAACAAAAACAAACGGACGAACGTGTATGCCGTGGTGTACCTGGCACCCACTCAGGAAACGCGCATTTCCTTCTGTTTTGCTACAACCTGTATCACCGTGTGCTGTGTATAGCTGTGATAGCTGTGCGTGCCCACACGCGGAACGCAACATTTCACTTTCCGACACTTAACACGGTATTGCTCCACTAACTTTACACTTTCAACTGGAGAATGAAGTTGTTTGGAATTTTCGCTGGATAGAAACAGAGGGACCACCAGTTAGCAAAGCTTTCCTGTCAAACGATCGATGCTACCTAAATGTGTGCGTACAGGATCTCCTCTTATCAGACACACATACAAACTTGTATGCATATACTTTCCACACTCACTTCACTGGGACTGGTTCAGGATGTGCGTAAGGCAAGGATTCCGGATCAATCACAACGTTGCCTTTGCGAACAAGTTCACCCGTACTAACGCTTTATGCAGGAGCAGCAGACTTGTCTCTCTTTCACTACAACCTTCCTTCACACTTCTTTACGCCACCACGAGCACCTTCGCGAGGTAAATGCGAGGAAAATAACGAAAAAAACAACAACAAACCACAACAACGCTCCGAAACACTTCTGGTACTACTCAACCGGTCGACCGGTGTGAAAGCGCGTTGCGTGCAACTCTATCGCGATCTTATAAACAACTGAATGGCTCGGTCAGTGCGCAGCCGATCGTCGTCCAGGTGTTGGGCCTCGTTTTCGCCTATGAATTTTCCAACCTTGCACTACCGCTGCAGGCCACCGTTTGAAGTACGGAGACGGTGGCTTACGACGGTAAACCTTCACCGAGCGATCGCGGGCGCACGATCGGTTGGCATTCGTGGCGTTGCTCCTGACACTAACATCAGCACAAAATGGCCCTTTTTCGTCCGCAGCTCACACCCTTCGCAAGGTTACATGATCTCCTACTAGGTTAAATTTTCATCGATTTTCATTTTATCACCGATTATGAAATGCACTTAAAATGCGTGCTTTATCATCCGTTCCGTGTTCGTGTTCGTTATCTCAATGGTACAAAAAGATCATCAGAGGGAAGAAAGAAAAAAGCACACATCCGAAAACGTTTTGCTGTTTGTTTTTTGTTATGTTATAAAATGATGAGAAATGAAAAATTTATTATTCCTAAAATGTGCAGTAAGAGGTTTTTTTTTATTTCTAAAGTAATGTACGTAAAACTTTTCCACTCGTGCGCTACACTTCCTTCTGCTGATCAGCATTTTCTTTGCAGTTCTGAACATTTCTTCCAAGCAAAACGATCGTACGAGGTGGCGCGTGCGACACAATTACAGTCGAAAAACAAAACCGCAACGATCAAATTCTGTTGGCATTTCGGTATGCCGGAAGTTTTTCAGACCTTCCGGTATGCTTGCGATGGATTAAAGCATGGCGCAACCTATCGTTGATTGGTGTGAAACACTGGCGCCACGTGCAGGATGACAACGGGCAGGTGAACGCAACCAGCAGCTGTACGTGGCTGGGCCAGGGAACAAAACGAAATCAACTCATATAGCTTACATGGTGGTGTAAGTGATGGTAACTTGCACGTGCTGCTCAACTATGCCTTGGCTACGCTAACAGAGTTAATTTTCAAATAACACAATGCAAGCACCTAGAAAGTGTGTTTGTTTTCTTCTCCCATTCAGATATCACGCTACTAGAATATGAACGATGGATCGAATCGTTACAGATCAGATCACACATTACAGCTGCTTCCGAAAGTAATTAGACAGCGTTAGAATGGGAAAGTGTTTCTTTACATCCAGCTATATGTACAGGTGGTAATGGTAACTGGGTAATGAATGAAAATGCGGTAGAGAACGTTGAGGCACACTTCCGGATGTTGGAAATGACAATAAAATTTAATAGACATCGGAAGTGACTTAAATCACAATTCACAACACAACAAATCCATTAATTTGACTGTGATAATTGTGCTACAATGATAAAACAATCACATTTCACGTGTTATTACATCGTATTACAACGATCGGAACATTGGCTATAGTTATGATTCCCATCAACAGATGGCGTTAATCGACATATCACCGTCATCTGTGGTGACTACGATCAGGCTACGAACCAGGCAACGGACCAGAGAAATTTCATTAATTACGGATTGGCCGGGTTGTTAATTAGGATCCCGATTTTTTCATTCAAATATGGAAATCGATTTGTTAGCAGCTCAGAAAGGTTACTCAAAATAACAGTGATTGGCTCCAAAGACAAATCCATTACAATGACTCTCAAAACCCCTGCATCAATTTGTAGCCAAAAATTATTCTGATGATTTTGGCCAAGTTTTATTTCAAAAACTTCGGCACGGGTGGTATCGGACATTCCTCAGCTCGAGTGATATTTTATTTTCCAAGCAAATGCTTTTATTTGCTCACAACTGTCAAAATGACATGTCACAAATCATAACAAAAGTGTTCCAGTACCAGCCTCCTCCCAGCGAACTTGTTTTTGTTACACAATCTGACAATTGCATTCACGCCGTAAATTTAGTGAAACAGCGCTGCACATAAATAAGTAAGTGATTTAAAATTTCGATTTCACCATCCTGATTCTTCTCATGGCTTTGCGCGTCTTCCAGGCAAAATGTCGAAAGCAGCAGGACGGCTAAAGACTATGAAGAAAACGTTTGACAAAATCAATCACAGCAGCAAACTACGAACTAACATCCCGGCCGGAATGGCAGTCGCCGGTCCGCCCCTTGGTCCTATGCTGGGTCAACGTGGTATTAATATAGCGGCATTTTGCAAAGACTTCAACGAACGGACAAAAGATATGAAAGAAGGAATTCCATTACCATGCCGTGTGGCGGTCACTTCAGATCGGGCATACGAGCTGACAATACATTCACCCCCCGCAACATTTCTGTTGAAGCAAGCTGCCGGGATTCAACGAGGTGCCATGAACCCGGGCAAAGAGATTGCTGGAAAGATAACGCGCAAGCATTTGTATGAAATAGCAAAAATCAAACTACAAGATCCACCAAATGCACTCCTCACGTTGGAACACATGTGCAAGGCTTTGGTAGGGGTTGCCCGTACGTGTGGAATCGAAATTGTTAACGAGCTGGATCCCGTAGAGTACAAAGAGTTTCTCGAGCATCGGAGACAGGTTGTCGAGGATCAGCGCAAGGAATTGCAGGAAAAGCGAGAAGCGCGAATGTTACGTGTTGGATAGATGGACATCTTTATTAAGCAGTAGAATAAACGGCATTACGTAGCGAAATCAAGCTTTTTCCGATCCTTAGCAGAGATTTTCTTTCGTCTCTTGTCGATGTGTTTGGCAAGGCTTCCATCTTCTTTGAGCTTATCGTACTGCTCAACCAGCGCGCGTGCCTGCTTAGTACTCTTTCGTTCGTAGAACGGCCGCTTTCCTTCCTGCACGGCAATACGAGCCTGTTGTTTCTCCTCCAACCTAGCCTTATCTTGTGCTTTTTGTTTCGCGTACTCCCGTATCTGGTTGTCTGTTCGCTGAATCAAAAACTTCAGTCTATCTGCTTCTTCCGTATTAGTTGTTGCCTCCAGCTTATTTTTCAATTTTCTTAACTCTTTAGACCGTAGGTCATTTATGAAACTATAATTATTGCGGAACTGCCGACCACTAAAGTATCCTTGCCGCGGATCAAACCGTGGATCCCTAGGACGGGCAATGGAAGAGTTTTTTTCTGCTTTTCCCATACCCAAGGCTGGAACCTTTCGCTTGGAGGAAACCTCCTCTGGGCCACTATCTGAATCTGACGACTCTTGGTCTGATGTTTCTTTTGGCTTTTTTACTGGCTTAGGCTTCTGCGTGGTGATTTGTTTTCTTTCCTTGGTTTTACCAAATATTGCTTCGTTGTATACACGCGAACCAAGTTTCTTTTGCAATCGAAGCAAATCTTCAAAGGGCATTTCTTTATATTCATCGTCTGCAAGTTTTGGCTAGGGAAGGGAAAAAAAAAGGTCGTAAACATTTATTCTAACTGCGTGTTCCATGGTAATTTACCACAGCATGATCGCTGCTATCTGCCACATCAGAAGACGATTCAGCGTCTTCGTTTTCGTTGGAATATTCACTATCGGAATTATTTTCAGACGAATCCATTGCTTTTTATTTGAAACACTCTCTGCTCCGCAAACAAATACTTTATTGTTCCGCTGCTACGGAAAACGTGCCAAACATTTGTTTGACGTTTTTGACATTTCCATCAAATCATAAGATTTAGCACTATTTACACGACTACCAAAATTACCCAGTCTACGAGAACATCCTGTGTCGGTAATTCTTTAAAAATTGTTGAAACTTACCAATTATTATCAGTGCTTTGAAATAAACTAGATATTCTGCTTTCGATAATATTCCTAAAGGCTATGTTCAAACAATTCTAAAACCAGAAAATGACAATAGTCTCGCCGTATATTTCTAAATTCTCGTGCCATTGTGTAACTGACGCTTTAGGACAAATGACAGATGTTATGAAAACGTTGTGCACCAACAGCAACAACAAACGGCATTCTTTGTTTCGGTCACGGGCGTGAATTGTATCATCGTTCTCCCTTGTGTGTCCATCTGTAGAAGGCACACGCGGAACCATCTGCAAGGGATGACTTCTTGTAGTGATTTCTTTTTCAAAAGCCACTAGTAGTGCTTATCGTAGCTCGGAAGATTAGTCCCTTCAGGTGTGTAGCCTTTATTGTCGTGATTTCGTTTCAAGTTTCGGTAGCTGGTTGTGCTGTAGCACCCGTGCGTAATTGTGCGTATGTGCGCCAGTGCGTGTGTGTAGTGTTGTTTTGTGGATAGCGTACCGAATATCATACGCCAACTGTTTTGCTCGCCCCGGGTTACGGTTGCTTTCTGTACAAAATCTAGTATGACATCGTTATGGTTAGCAGTGCTAAGGTACGAGTTAACATAGTTCATAGTGTTTTGTGTAGTGGTACGATAGTGAAGTAAGTTCGTCCGCGCCTACATGGGTTTCGTGCGTAGAAGTTTGTGTCCTGATTTTTTCAACGATATCTGCATTCGCTTTAGATCTAGTGTCGTACGTTGCCTTCGTCCGTCTATCACGTAGATTCGTCACCAACGCTCCACGGAAGCATAAGGAAAGTCAATCCGTGGCACCGATCCGCTCGTGTGACCGATGGTTCGAAATAAATACACATTAACCACCGCTGGCAAGTCGCCCAGTAAGAAATCGCGCACCGGTAGTATCAGCAAGCAACACGACGTCAGCGACGACGGCGAGACCGGCAATCTGGACAGCGGAAATGCTAGCGGAGGTCCTGTAGGAGGCGGAACCGATACGAGCGCCAAACGATGTGACGGCAGTTCGGTGCATAAGCAGAACCTTTACATCATTTCTTTTCCCGTTATCTTTGTGTTCAACGTTTTGCGTTCGCTGTTGTATCAGTTGTTTATAGTTTTTCGTTACGTTTACAACTTTACCACCAAAGTTGTGTATAAACCGGTGAAAAAGGAGTGTGGTCTTGAAATAGTGATAAATACCGATCACGGGCACCATCACCACCATCATCATCGTCATAGTAGCCACAGCATCCACAGTACAGCTTCGCAGCAACAGCAGCAACAACAACAGCTTCAGCAGCACCAGCAGCAGCAACATCAGTACAGCTTGCTGCAGCAAGAGCAGCACGGCGTTGCAGATTCTCGCGAGCAAGCACCACATCCATTGCAGTCTTCACAAAGTGGCATTTTGGTTCAAAGTGAAGGTCGCGAAATGTCACTCCAGCGATCGGCAAGCGGAAGTCAAGTTGGTCCCGGAGATCCGTTGTTAGCTAAGCAGAAGCACCATCATCGGCGTGCTTTTGAGTACATCTCAAAGGCGCTCAAAATTGATGAAGACAATGAAGGTGAGTAGCTAGTTTTATAGAGGTTGTTTTTGTTGTTTTTAGATTTTAAATATCCATTTAGGTGATCCTGGACGACATGATTCTTTGATGATAAAATTTAACACTCACTATGACAGAAAGCTGCTGGAATACAGCTGGGGTCTATCCTTTTACGGTTCAATTTAAGGTTTTTGTTTTTTTTTTTTCATCTTATGATATGTAATCTGTATGAAACGTTGACTAAAGGCAAGGGCCCAAAAAATCTTCTTTTTCGGTACAAAGTTGGTTGTTACAGGAGCATGTACTTCCAACACCATCCTCCCCTTTTTTCATCAAAATACTGAATACAAACGGTGATGTTATGCAATCGAAAATACGGAAGATACAGGTTCTTCACTTAAAATTTTGTTACAATTTAAGGGCATTTTGGACATTATACTTTAAAATATTCTACAACTTAATGATTCATATACTTACGAAATTATTAACTTTGAGTTGGCATTCAAGTATGGATGAAAGTTATATTAGAAATGTGATATTTTACTGAAGTTCAATAATTCAATAATATGCCTTGCTCATAGTTTATTACACAGTTTTACAAGTTAAGTAGTTTAATCTTTGAAGACACGTTTTAAAACTTTGTAGCTAACTGGCCCAGTTTACGTGTAAAAGAGCCACCGGCCACTGGTTTAGGTTCGCCGATCACTGGTCTATCTGGAATATCTTTTCAAATTCGTTGGTTGTACGTCTTTGACTTGATTTTTGCAACCACGCTCCAATTCAGTTCACTTCAATAAAGTTCAGAGCAATGCTGAAAATAAGCAACAAATGAGAAAATTGGTGTCCTTCAAACTACGGCCCACAAATGGCATCGACCAGCCAACCTTCCTTCTTTGCCCTTATATGGATTTGCAAAGCAGATATTTAACGTTTCGTTGCAGTTTGAGGTTGTCAATGTTGTACAATTTATTTTTACTGTTTCGCTGCAAAATGCCATCCGAGTCGTCATGTGAAATGGACTCGTTTTTGCGTATATTTCAGCATTTTAGTCTGAAAGTTCTATAGCTTCATTGCTTGTAGCGAAAACGACACAGTACAGCGAACGTTATGTTGCACTTGGCAGGTAAACCCCCATTCGTTGGTCATCAAACGTAAAGGAATGATGGAAAATATTCTAGTTTGAGCCTTGAAGGGTGTGATTAATCTTAGGTTGCTTTCACTCCCGTTACCGTTTGGGGTGCCGGACTAGAGTGTGTTTTTCCAGGACTTGCGAAAACTTTGCTTCCCCACAAGAAAGTTGAAATGGTGCCTTTTGTCGTCTGGCACACTGAACAAAGTAAAGCTCACACGCTGGGATTACAGGAAGCTAAGGGAGCTAAGGGAAAAAAGTTTCAATTCAACTTGCAGTGCACGTAGACATCGGGAAAATGTGTCTCCCACTTTTCCCTGCACCTTGCATTCTTTTGCTCACTTTGGCTAGTTTTCATTGCACTTTTCCGTGCAGATTAAACAGCGAAGCGCAACACAAACATCATCATTGCATGCAACTGTGGCTGGCGCACTGGTACACTGTGGGCTGCAGTTTCGTGGACAGCGGCGCACAACTTTTGCTTCCATTATTGTCAGCTAGAAATGAGCTGGTAAGTAATTGAATGTCTTGTTTTTACGGTTAGCGTCTGGCACATAATTTTTGGTACCCGTTGGGATGGATTATAAAAAAGTGGCATTAAGGTGACGGTAGTAATGATCAGACTGGTGGCATATAACACTCCAACACGTTTTCAAGGGAACGCTGATATGCAAACCAAGAAATATACGAATTACCATTTGCCTATTTGCTAAGGTCGTTCACTTTAGACCTTATAAGGTGACTTTTTCACGTTTCTTGTCTGTTGACCCTGACGAAGACGATGACTCACCGTTACCAGTCATCAAATCACCCTCAGCCTTGATGTTAGCGAACATGTGCTATGGACTGCAATCCATCACCACCTTACCATATCATTTATGAGCAGATCGTTCTATAGAATGGAAAAAAATGTCCTCAAAATGCATTAATAAGCGATCCTTGTCCTTTTTACTGTTACGCGACAGTCACACGCAATAGGCGGTTTTCGTTGACATGAAGTTTTGGACCTTGTGATCAGAAATGCATGTCAAGCTTACTGGAAACCTAACAGCATTTTCGTCTCTCAAAACGAAACACCGACTTGTGCCTTGCCCTATCCCAACATCAATGTGTACTATTCCGACATGAATGGCTTGTTTTGCGGCACTAAAGGGCTCAATTTAAATGGTACAAAAAGGAGGAAGAAAAAATAAGGGTAAAAACATGTAGGACATAAAAAATCAATACATCCAGACGAATACCGATGAAAAATTAATCTTGTTACTTGAGGTGATGGCGTGACACGATGAGTTTTTTCAATTCTTTTTTATTTGTAACATTTTCTTAATGAACGCAGTTCAATGTTTCTCATGTGAAAACCTCAGTAATAAAGATACAAATAAAAAAATACTTAATTATGTTGAAAATAAATGCTGTATATTGTATGAAATAAATAAAAAAAAACTATTTGCTTTTAAATGCAAAGAAAAACTAATTTTATTTTTATAAACTATTTGTTAGCGATATGAGGTATACATAACCTAAGTATTGCAGAGCAAATTGAAATAGATTCTAAAACATAAACGGGGTTTCTCACTTGGATAGCTTGGTATAGGAAGAGTTCATTGCTCCCTCTGTTCTCTTGTATTTCACGTCCTTTATGCTTCATCGGATTGTAGTATGTACCTCACAGATACACCACGTGTCAATTTGTACTACCTGCGGAAGTAGCACATTGCAACTACGAATGGATAAAGAATAACATCTACATGAACGTTCATTAAACGTTCACTTCCCCTGCATTCTGAGTTCCACAAGTTCAGGTGTATTTCAATCGGATTGCAATCAGATAAACTGCCGGTTGAGTGCACCGGAATGCAACATTCGACTCACAAAAGAATGAAGACAAAGCAAATGAATAAAGTCTAGCAATTTAGGTTCTATTGCTGGTCAATCTGTGCGTTGATCAAATTTTAAATCGAAACCTGTATTTCTTTCCTCCGGTTCTGCGATTCACTTAACAGCTCATCACTTTAGACGATTATGTGCGTTAGCTGTGGCTGCATCCGTTTTCACATGGCAGTGGCATTTATTCGCCGTGGATCGCCGTGGATTCTTGTTAATGGTTTCCGGATTTAATGTTTGTTAAAAAAAACACACAGTTCCTCCATTTTACGCACCGCATGCTACTAACCTCAATAACGCTCGTTACCATAGAGGGGCTCCAGGCGGTCCAAGGCATTTGTCGGTATTATAATCGATACAACTTCAAGCCCCTCTTGTCCCTGTCCGGCAAGAAGCACCGACAACTTTGCGACAAAACGTGGTATAAGTTCGCGAAATAAGCAAGTGTAACAAGAACAACAATTCTCATACCAAAATGGTAACATGCGGTTGAATGACTGGTCAGCATAAAAAGATGGACCCTTGGCAAAGAAAAGGGGTGACAATCCATAATGGAAAGATTAACGAAGGATTTGATTATTTTATCTGCAATGCTGCTGTAGTACACCAAGTAAATATTGTTAACTGGTAAAAACGATAACTGGATAAATGAAGGAGAATCTATGACCGTGACTAGTGGTAAAGTATTTATACTTTTATTATTAAAATTAATAACATTTTGATTGTCATAAAGGAAAAAAAACAACAAACTAATCAATCATATTGATTCATCCGCACAGAAACATGCCCACAAACTTGAAATCCTATCCACTACGGGTTTTACAAGCTAATCGATTGCCAAAGCTACGTCTTGTAAGTTTTATCAATTTCTGTACAAACAAAACTTATGCGGGTGGTTGAGCGTTCGTGTCTAGTGCTATGTACACACATACATATGTTTTCGTGTTTGTAAGGTGGAGTTTTTTTCACCTGAACTAAAGAACCGAAACGAATAATCTGAGCACGTGAAAACCGTCCCTGACCATGATGTTCGTTGTCCTGTGTATACCGGCGACGTGCATTGCATGCAAAATATTTAAACCCTGTAGAAAAATATGCTCTACATCATCCATGTATGATGAACGGTTTTGTGAAAGTATACACGCGACGAAACTTTTTCTTTTTATGTCTTATGGTTCGTAGTTCACACCGTCAGTAGTGGCTCTTCCAGGAAGCTTCTCCTTTACAGCCGTAAAGCAGACGAGTAATCCTTCAAATGATAGAGAAGTCCAGAAGCAAGTTGACGTCCCCCGATGGGAGAAGGAAACGTCTCGACAGATTTAATGGGGTCTGTGTAAAAATGGAACTTTCAACCACCATGTTCTGTTCGTGCTCCGTTCAATTCTTCGCGCTCAATGGTTTACAATAATTATACACGCTTAAGCACGCAACATTAGTCTGCACGAGCCCTTGGGAGGGTTCGACTTCGGAGAACGGTAATTTTACCTGTAAGTCCTCAACATCCCGTACGGTTGACCTGTTTTAGAGCTCCATCCCGATAAGTGTAACAAGGTTAAGGAATTTCATATTAGCTCAAGTGCAATATATGCGTGAATAAAGGCATAAAGGGTCGACAAAACGGCACTAGCAGTTAAATATAGTAACTTCCCTACATAAACTAACATTACGCATTTCTTTATTCCATGCATATGCCTTTTTATTATTTTTTTAATGAAATTGTAACAACGAAAGTTCCCAGTGGTATATTGCATCTTTTGTAGAATATTGGTCTCTCGCCAGTTCTAGCCAGTTAAGCAAGCCCAGCAAAAGTTCTTTCGTTCCATCATGTTTGATCAAGAATGAAACTCTGGCTCAATTGCGTTGGCGTAGGCGTAACAATATGTATCCATGGCCAGACATCAACTTTCCATCTTGAGAAGCAGCACTCGTTTTTTCCCCTATCCAAAAACGGCATTGACTCATTCGTGTGTTTGCTTTCAATTTACATTCCTCTTTTTAACAATCCATTGGTCATCATTTTGTACTATCTTCAACTGTGCACCTGATTCCATGTGTGTATTCTTTCCTGTTTCTTCACTTTACGCTTAAATGTCGCAAAAAATCTTCCCAAGCTATCTAATTCAACACATGTAAGCGATGGTGGTGAGCATGATTTCGATTCTGCGCATAATTCAGCCATCCTCGTTCGTATCTGCCCTTTCATCATCCTGTCTGTCAATGCTACCAGGTTGGTTAGAAAAAAGGCAAACAAAATACCAAGCAAGTAACAGCCAACTGGACGGTGGCCGGTGTTTCCAATCGGGAAGCTTTGGGGAAGTGTAATTGTTTGATTATCTTTATTACGCAAGCAAACATGACATGATGCTGCTAAAATTTGCAATACTCATACACTCAGCATATTCCAAACGAGGGATGTCGGGACCCATCTCAACATGCGTTAAATATGGGGAACAAATGGATTTAGATTTAATTTACCATGCCGAAGTGTTTAATGGATGTAATGCTGAGGCATTCAGCAAACACATGTGCCTACGCTCAGATATTGCCAACAATATGCTTCCATGTTTTGGTATAGTTTCGGCACTGCTGTACATCGAACCAGCGATACTGATCAATCAATAAATTTTCGATCCAACAGTTGGTAAGTTGCTCGAATGACCGGGGCCTTTTCGGCCAACGCGGATGGGTACGCTATGCACAGGCAAAATGCCGCAATAGGTTAAAAAATGTGGCCCTTACACATTTCTTCCTCGACTGCTTGTACCCCAATCATGCATTTTTGCCTCGCCTTAGTTCTGACGAATAACGGCGGGACTTACAATGCGGCATTAAAAGAATCCTTTTTGTATTTCCAAGTCACTTCCTATCCGTAGGTAGTATAACGTTTGATGGTTGCGATTGGATAGTGAACTGGTTGGTAAATTGTATCATTTCTTTTAGTCTTTCTTTCCCGTCTGCTTTGGTCCTCCCACTAACAATTCACGAATATGAAGTATGGAAGTATGAATAGTGCATGATGTTTAAAGGCTCAACCTTGTTCTCATCAATTTCCTAACTTACAACAATTGCAGAATAATTTGAGACGTTACAAATGGCGTATTGGTGTATAAGGATAACCATCCAGCAAACGGAAATGTTAATCTTACTTTTGCTAATCCTTTGTTTATTGTTACATCTTTGCGCTAAAAGGTTATGAAACTCGTTGAAGACGAAATCGTTTGAAAGGTACATTCGGCTACTGACACAGTCGATGATATGCCAGTTTAAAACTCACCTTATCCTGAGGCTTTCTGGTAAAATAGAAAGCAACTTTGGGTGCCTTGTATTCGCTAGGGAATGCACCGTTTAGTTTCGCTTGCAAAAGAACTGCACCAGAGGCCAACGCCATCCTCAAGCCGACGATGGCAGAGCTTTCACCGACGTGTCGACAAATTGTCTGCAGCTTTTCACCATTGTGCAGCATCCTTGGGCGGCAGCATCCTTTCGCTCATGTACGGATGATGGATGTGTGGCCATGCACAGGTATGATGCAAAAACGATGTCGCCACTCTTCAAAACTCTCCAGTTGACATAGCAATATACTTGACACATTTCTCTTGTCATGAACGCTTACAAGTCTTTGGTGTCCTATTATGTGCATCCCTGTTTGCATCCAACCTTAGTTGCTATCAACGATGATGATAATGTGGATTGAATTAGACTGCTACTAAACGCACTTAATGTACTTCCAATGTGTTTTGAATTAGATTTAACGCTATAATTAATTATGTTTTGTCTCAATACCAGTTGTACCATTACCAGTATAATGCATTTTAAATGTCAGTTGAACTAAGCAATATTAAGTAGAGTTGTGCAAAATGAGTAACAGTCAATGAGAAATTTTAATCTCTCTAATGAACGAACTGCATAAATTCTCTACAAAAAAATGTTTTGCATTTCTTTTGCGATTCGAAATGCGAAAAGTTTCTGTTTCCTCTTTCGAGAGTTTTCTCATACAGATTTTTTATTACTCATTTGAGCGTCGTTTCATTTTAAATTGCTCCAAGGGACTTATTAGTCGGCGCAGCACAGAGTTTTAAAGAATTTCTAATTAAATAAGTCAAAATAGGAGTTCAAGACCTCTTGTGGTTATAATGCTGTTAAATGAATGGAATATACAATTATCCACCTATCTACACTGCAAATGTGTTAATTGATTATAATTTTACGAAGTACTAATAATACGTATCCAACCTCTGTGATACGTAACCAAATGAATGATGGTGGGCGCCCTTACCCTATTGTTATGTTCCTTTCTTATGGCTCTACAACCTCTAGAGATTTTGGCCTGCCATTTCTGGCCGTGTCCTGTGTACGGAGGAACTATCCGGAACGGATTCGAAACTTTTGCTGTTTGAAGAACGGCGCCTCTATCTCCTCGGCCACCGAGCCGGTCCTATGAAACAGAATGTTCCTTATCACACAGTCATTAGCACCAAAAAATAATGAGGATTCAATCCCACCGATTTGAAGCCAACGATCAACTTTAAACAACTCATAAAGATTGATCAAACTCCCGGATTCTATTTATGACATATTTAGAATCCGAAAGATCCCATTCAAGATCCTTGTTTCTGATCACAATCCTGGATTCTTATTTTTGCATTCGAATCCTAAGGAATCCAAGTTTGGGATCCAGAAGGTTCAAGATTTGAAATTGAATCAGCATTGCTCCGATCCGGGATCCAATCCTGGAATCTGAACCGAATTCCATCCGGCCTGTCACTAACGACGTTACCAGTAACCAACCTAGCCTTAAAAATTGGATGAAAACCTAACGTAACTGAATTTTCAGAACCGACTCCAAAATCAGAACCAATTTTTTGGAACAGATTCTGAAGTTGTTTGTTCTGGCTCGTTTCCGAACCCTTTTTTATTACTGGAGGGAAAGATGAACACTTCTTATATTTTAGTTAATGGATACAAATTATTTTGGAATATATTAAAAATGCATTACCAACCCTGAACGTTAAAAACAACATTTAAGAACTATGGTAGACATATCATATGCAATATGTTAAATTTGTAAACAAAATAATAATACTCGTTAGTATTATAGTAGAACGGCCTGGTGATGAATAAAAATATATAAATAAATAAATAAAAATATTCGACGCTAGTTGATGTAATTTTATTGTTACCGAACATGAGTAATAGATCTCGATATTATGGTACTTGTGACGAGTCTCCTATGACAGTAAGTCGTCTTGATCACCAAGCATGAAACTGATGAAATATCGGTAATGATGTAAAACATTTAGTAATCTGGTGGTTGGGGGAGTACGAAAAACGGACACAAATGTTTGAATAATTTGGCTTATGCTATTTGGCTAATAGTCTTGGTTAACAGATGCATTGGCCTTGACATTGACTTTGTGAAGCCTTATTTGGTTTGTGTTACTACGTTGTTTATAATAAGTACATGCGCCTGGAGAGTTGTCCTTTTTATGTACGTTTTTTAACAGTTTTATACACTTAACACATAATATGTCTCGATTAAATTGCCAAATATCGCCTTTTCTACAAAAAAGAATTAAAGATATTCTCTAAATGAAAATCTGAGACCAAATCCATTTATTAATAGCTTAACCTCAAAAACGGTTTCCTTCCAAAGTGGGATATCTTGGCATATAGTACCGCAACCACAAACATTTTGCATTGCAAGATTTTGGCATTCTTCCTAACCGTAATGCAAATTTAATACTGTATCGATGCTCGAAATCTACATGCATGCTATGTATGTGGGTGTTATGTGACAAAAAGCCAGTTCGATGATATCCCTACATGCATGCCGCATGTTCCGGTGGCTCGTTTTCTTGTCATCGATGCACTTACCCTCCGGAAGATGCCGAAAGCACAGAAAGGATCCCGTCTATAAACGTCGTAAATGCATATAGAGTGGTGTGAAATGTTTTACCAAGTGGTGAATATTTTGGTGCGAATATGAAACAATTACGTACACCGAGCAACAGTTGGCGTTTTAAGGCTCTTCTGAAGGCATTAAACCCTTATAATCAAATTATTTTATTGTGCATATTCCAAGTTCTTTTACCGCAATTCCAAGACACTCCATTTTAAAATACATTTAAAATTATTTTCTTTTTTAGATCAAAAGGAACTGGCCATCGAACTTTACCGGAAAGGCATTCTGGAGCTGGAGCGTGGTATCGCCGTAGAGTGCTGGGGCGGACGTGGTGAAGTGTGGGAACGGGCTCAACGACTGCACGATAAAATGCAAACCAACCTCTCTATGGCACGCGATCGGTTGCAATTTTTAGGTATGTGTCTAGCGTTATGCAGACTGTGACTTCCAACAAGCTACCTCTCGTGTTTTACCGACAATCCTGTAAACTGTTGCATTTCCTAGCGTATGAGTGATAATACGTAGATTAAACATCCCGTTATTTTGAGCACCATTAGTGTAAGATTTACCATTTTACCCAATTGCTAATGCATGCTAAATGTATTTCGTGTTTCTGCTTATGTTGATTTTTAAGTTATCGTCAGCTATTTGTCTTATTTTATCCTTCCCGTTCCTACTCTCCTGCCAGAACTAATGTTGGAAGCCACACGACTTGAGTTGACCGAAAGCAAACAAAACGAGCAAAATCACATGCACCATCACTCCCCTGTACGGCGTCAAAACACGTTCACACTTAGTACGGAAGATGACAGATGTGACCATACCGTACTCCATAATCCATCTTCCACTTCCACCATTCATGGTGGATCATCACCAGCGACGGCGTCGTCCTCGTCGTCCTCAAAAAACGTTACCAGCCGGGAGCAAACGTACGAACGAAAATTTAAAATGCCCATGTTCATACCTTCAAGTCTGAATGTGGCAAGCCATCCCAAAAGTCCCACAGTGCGGGAAGGTCCTTATCGGGAAGCAAAATCAAAGCCATACAATACGGAGAACAAGATCGTATCGTTTAATGAAAATTGTGGCACGTTTCCACCATCCACTGCTACTGCAGTATCGTCGAAAGGGACGTCAAGGACGACGACGACATCGTCGACTGTTGTGCCTTCGAACACATTGACCGCTAAACAAACCACCAACGAAGGTAAGCGCCACCCATCGGTAAGAAAACAGCAATTTAAGAGACAATGCGCGAACCACCAACAATCGTCCGATACTGTGTTATGTACTGGAAGAAACCGCTACCTAACCAGCCAGACGTTTAGAGCATAACAAGGCTAAACAGCATGCCAAACATCAAGATCCACTAGAGCATGTTTACTTCACAACCTTAGCGATAATATTATCGGGAGCAGCGCAATGTCGATAAACAAACACAATAAGCGATGTTGTGGGCATCATTATCATAAAGCGTCATTCGTACTCAAAATAAGTGCTCTCGTTTCCTTGCGTTTCCTCGCAGCATACCAAAATCGGCAATTTTTCAAGAGTCCCAAGGAATATACTTCTTCCAAGTAGTCACTGATCCTAAAAAAACAAATCAACAGCAATGAGAATTCCTTTTATGTTTTAATTTAAAATATTTATAATTTTTATATAATATTTTTAGAATTTCTGAGACTCCATTTTCTTTACCGATGTGTAGATTAAATGAAACAGTTTCATTATTAGTTAAAAGTTAAATACTGCAGTATACACATTGCATGCATACACCGACACTAACAGTGACGGACGAAACAATAAGACCACCCATTTGGCTGAGCATAAATCTATCGAATATTATAGTTCTGTTAGATATCATAGTTTCAAAACATGCAATATTTATAAGCATTTTCTTAGTTTTAAACTATCTATTTCCTTCAGAAATTCCAGAAAAAAATCCCTTAATTCGAGAAAATTTTACGATAAGACTTAAAGTCAACGAGACACTTCGCTTATCTTATTCTATATTTGTATATTGTCCTTATACGAGTAAATTAATTTATATTCCTGCTGAAGCAAGTGTACAACTTTATTTTTTGGATTTTTGTCTAGTGCAGTAATTTGGGCAATTGAAAGGATATGACGGTTTTACCTAATAGTACAGAAGTATCAGAATCGATAGTTTGAAAAATCAGCAAAAAGGGTAATTATTTTGTCTTTCACTGAACGTCGCGCTGGCATGTTCAACAAAAAAGTGATTTAAATTTACTTTTTAAACATTAGTTGCATGATATATTAGTTACACAAGTTGTTTGCATTAGATGATAACTTTAAAACAACACTGTAAATAACCCTAACAGCATTATAATTGGCCAAACCGCACCCAGTGTAAGCGGAAACCATGATTTCCGTTTTGTAATTACACTCGCTTATCAACCTTACCTCCTGATGTCCTGCTATGCCCCATTGGATTAGTGGTATATTGCCACAAATTTATATGACCCTGTAAGGGACGATTTGTATGTGCCGTCTTGTTACTCAACAACTTATCACGTCGTTATTTTTGTTTCTTTCCTTTCATCCATAATCACTGTGTTGCCGCTTTAAATTTTCTGTCACCCCGGCGTTATGAACGACTAGCATCCGGGCGGAAATTAACCGTCGGCTACAAGCGTCCCGGCAATCTGGGTGTGATGAATAAATCACAAACCCTGCCTCGTAGTATGGGCGGTTCCCGGACGACACCGACCGGAGGTGGAGCGGGTGGTATTGCCGGTGGGCTAGGTAATGGAACATCGTACGGTAGCAACACCGCTGGCGGTGGTGCAGGGATGCCAAAAATTGTGCCAAAACCGGCAGCAACGCCTCCCGCCATTAGGCGCCAATTTTCGGTAAGTAAACGGACCTGCAAGGTGTTGCCATGCTGGAAGCAATTCTCATATTAAATATCCGTTCTGTTCGTTGTTACAGATTCCTGGAAGTTCGCCAGTTCGGAAAGCAAGTAATGGCTATGGTAGCAAAAATACACCACCGCCACGCTCAAAGACTCCACTCGCCGGTCAGCAGCAACCTCAGCAGCAGCCACAAATTTCCGTCAAGGGCGTTGAACCGAAGCTAGTACAAATCATCATGGACGAAATCGTGGAGGGCGGTGCTAAAGTGCAGTGGCAGGATATCGCGGGCCAGGAGGTGGCGAAACAGGCACTGCAAGAGATGGTGATTCTGCCCTCGGTACGGCCCGAACTCTTTACCGGATTGCGTACGCCAGCCAAAGGGCTGCTGCTGTTCGGACCGCCAGGCAATGGAAAAACGCTACTCGCCCGTGCCGTCGCGACCGAGTGCTCCGCTACGTTCTTCAGCATCTCGGCCGCCACGCTAACGAGCAAGTACGTTGGCGACGGTGAAAAGCTCGTGCGTGCACTGTTTGCAGTGGCACGTGAACTCCAACCGTCGATCATCTTTATCGACGAGGTCGATTCGGTACTGTCGGAGCGTAGCAGCAATGAGCATGAGGCTACGCGTCGGCTAAAGACCGAATTTTTGGTGCAGTTCGATGGTCTGCCAGCGAACTCCGAAGCGGACAAAATAGTGGTAATGGCTGCGACCAATCGCCCGCAGGAGTTGGATGAGGCTGCACTGCGCCGGTTTCCGAAACGTGTGTACGTTACCCTGCCCGATCGTGACACCCGCGAATTGTTGCTGAGACGATTGCTGCAGAAGCAGGGCAGTCCGCTTAGTGATGCCGATCTGGCACATTTGGCAATGCTTACCGATGGTTATTCGGGATCGGATCTAACCGCACTGGCACGAGATGCAGCTCTGGAACCGATACGAGGTATATCGTTGGATGTGGAGATGACGTAGAGCTTTGCTTTCTATTATACCCTCTTTTTCCTTTTCTTTTTTTAGAGCTTAACGTGGAGGAGGTAAAAAATATGGATCCTACCAAGCTACGCAGCATCCGGGAGAGCGATTTCCACAACTCGCTCAAACGCATCCGGCGTTCTGTGGCACCGCAAAGCTTAGCTGCGTACGAGAAGTGGCTACAGGACTTTGGTGACGTTACACTGTAAGGCAGAAAGCCAAACAATACAAATCAAGATCACCTCGCTGGCCGCCCAGTCGTGTGCACAAATTCGTTGGGGATATCTGTGCAACTGCATCGCTTTTGCGGCCACAAGAGAGATATTCGCAGATGAGACGCAACGAACCACAACAATGGCTTTTAGATTGCTTTCTTCTGCGTCACCTGTTGTCGTGCTTTGTTTCGTACACATATGTAATTCATACCATAGCTTTGCTTCACTTACAATGTACTGCAGCGTAAGGACGTACATTGAAACAGTAAGTTCGAATGAAAAAAGCCCAATTTGTTGTTATTGTTGTGTTCGTATTCTTGGTTGTGAATAGTAAGCAAAACTGGAAGACTATTAGACATAGGGTGTGTATTATATAAAGGCTAATTTCGCTTCAATACCAGTTCCGTTGGACCATGTTGCTTGACGCATAGTTTAGTTATTCAAATGTACATTTCTGTCTATATACGACTAAGGAAAAACGATTACATCCAAAAACTCGACAGCTGCTCTGCAGCAAACACCCCAAGTTTTGGTTAATGTGTGTATTTTTTGCATTGAATTGCAGCTAGAATAATATCAATGGGAAGGAGGGAAGGGTACATGGTAGAGGAATGAAGAGTTTATGTCGTTAAGTACATCCATAACTGAAGAAACGTTATATACGGATGCAGTACAGCTCTTATACAATCATAATGTTTGACAGTGGGCGGCACGTCCCACTGTGGAATGTTGGAAAAGAAAACAGTAATGTATGTCGGTAGAAAAATAAGGATAAAACCATTCTCTTCGTTCCCTTACTTATCATATTATTAATAATGGCCACAGGAGTTCTTTGCTAATGTATGTGTGGAAACAAAAATCTCTTCTGATGTGAACGCAGTGAATGGAATGAAATGTAAATTCGTAAATAAGTTCTTCAGTTGTTTTATTTGTTACATATCCAACATAATGACCAGTAAAGTCTTTTAGATTTTAATCATTATTCCTATCATGAATCTGTGCGGCATACGCGATTGCTATTGCACGAAATATGCATTCCGTCATCTTACTGCCAACCGCTTTAATTCACGTATAAAAAATAAGAAAGCGTTTTTTGTTTGTTCTGTTCGGTTTTAATGTGAAACAGTTGCCTTGAAATTGAAACCGAAACAGCTTCGGTGAAATCAAAACATAATAAATAACGAAACGGAATCAAATCAATCGCTCACACTTTTAACATGCCATCACCATGCACCATGTTGCAGACATTTCATTACACCAATGGACAGCAAGCATCAGGAGTATTATTCATTCGATTACATCAACACCATTCTACACCGCTAGAGCTTCCGGAAGACGCTGAAACACTAACCGTAACATATAACTGAGAGAATCATTGTAAAACCATATACGCCAAAGCAAATGCCTCAAGCAATCACGTAAAATTGTCGATATTAGCTACAGAAGAAGAGATGCAAGGTGAAGCAAAAGAAGGACGGAGGATGTCTTACACATTCAGCAAATCAGATAGAAATGGATGGACAAATAATATCCAGGCAAACAATTTGTACAAACGCAAACCCCAGAACTTAATAAGACGATGGAGAAGCATGGTATGGCAACAAAAAATTGGTTTTAGTTTTGTTTTTTGTGTGATCATTATTTGTCCCTTAGCTGGCGTTCAAGTCACCAAATAGAACCAAACAATTGGCGGTAACAATTGGCGTTTGT
This sequence comes from Anopheles culicifacies, assembly GCA_000473375.1. Classification (NCBI taxonomy): domain Eukaryota; kingdom Metazoa; phylum Arthropoda; class Insecta; order Diptera; family Culicidae; genus Anopheles; species Anopheles culicifacies. Next base: position 122,648 of record KI422469.1, read on the forward strand.
TTTATTCTAATGCAACACAATATCAACGTATTCCATCCAATAGGCATTTCCGTGTAGCAGAGAACAAAACGTAGCACTTAAAATAGACGTTTCGCGTTACTTCAGTTCACTTCTTCCTCAACCCGCATTGTTAGTAAATATTATTCGTACAGTTTTTAGAACAGTAGCGTAGAAAATGTTTGCGATGAGCATCGATCCGGCCCAAAAACACTGTGTGCAACGATCGAAACATCTCCTCCCTTGGGAAATCATTCGAAAAACGCGTGTTTGATGGCTAAATAAATAGCCCTCGGAGTAAATCATTTTAGCATTTATTCGCTTTAGCAAACACAAACAAAACGAAACCGAAAGGAGTGAAGATACCAAAATTAACAAAACCTTAGCAAAAACACCCAAATGGTAAAAATACTTTCACACACTGAACACTGATTAGATTTCATAAACGCGAAACAGAAAGAGGAACCAAAAAGTTTGTGGGGGGGGGGGAGGAGGAACCATCAGAAAAAAAATCACACAGACAGTAAATAAAAATAATCCATAACAAATAAGCCCAGGCCGTGTTTTTCTCAATCATTGCCCTTTTTTCCCCTTTGTTATGCAAATGAAACATCAACGTTTATTTTTGTATCCATTTTCTTGCTGATCCATCTGCCACATCCCGTTTATTACTTCCTTCCGTTCACTAGTTTCCATTTCTTATTTCATTTTTAAAATAACTATATAATTGATTCGTCATCATCCACCTTTCTTCGTTTTCTTTTTTTGTTTTGTTTTTGTTTGTTTAAGTTTTCAATTTTGTTTTGCATTTTGTATATCACACATTTCTCCCTTTTGCGCAAACCGTCCACTCTTATGTTCTAGTCTTCTTACCTATAAGTTTTATCTACTACTATTCTTTCTCTAACCATTCTAGCCTTTTTCTTGTCTTGCTCGGTTTTTTTTGTCACCCCGTAGTGCATGCTTTTCAGGTGCGCTTAAAGACGGTAACAGGCTCAGACGGTAACGGTATAATAGTTTTGTTTGTTTTCGTTGTACCTGTCTTCCATCCCCACCTAACATCGGCATGTGACTTTCCCTGTCTCGTAACAATCATCGTTTGACCGATCTATCCTTTCCCGGCTTAAAACCTTCCCATGAACATCATCATGAAAATGTTTTGTTTTCCTTTTCTTTCCTCCTTTCTCCTCCGCTTGTTCATGACATATAGATCAACCTTTGCATTAGTCCTTGATCTTTCTTTGTCTTATGTCTTTTTTCCTTTCACTCTCGTTCTTTGCTATCTTATTAATTTACCACTTAGGATTAGTTACACTAGCGTTCTTTTTTTTCTTTTATTTCATTAATATTAATTCACTCATTCTCAATCTCGTTGCTTTCTGTTGCATTTTGAGAGTTCTGCATTTGCTTTGCACAGTTTGTTTGTTTCTGCATTCGAATGTACGTTTTTTTTTGCTTTTGCTTTGCTTATATTTTGCGCAGTTCCCATTCCTTACATAAGTTACTTCTAGTTCATTACCGAAAATAGTAATTCTTAAATAATTGGCTTTTCTTCTTCCAGCTAGCTTTCCACAATTGTTACACTGTTCCACCCAGGCCCACCCGCCTTAATCTTAGTTTTGTTGTGTGATAGTAACTTACTCACTAGGACAGCGCTTATCGGCTAACTTTCTTAGAGAACTATCTTTTCCGATACCGATACGTATCAAAACACCCTCCCGTCCTGCAATAGCACGCTTCCGAACTAGGTTTATCCATTTTTGTTTTACCATGTCACATCCAGCACAAACAATCGTTTATAAGCTTCTTTCGATGATGTCGATTTGTGTCCTTCTTCTTCGGCATTAGTTAGTTCGAACGAGAAAAAAATGAAACAAAAGCTATTGAAACTCAAATCATACTGTGATTTTATAGCATGTAACTGCCCGCATTTCACGCCACCACCAATCAATCGAGCTCGATTTGATCTGACTAACAGGATGAGCAAACCCATCTTTCGTCCTGTTGCTTCCAACTGCCTTTACCGATTCACATGCAGAGGCAGTTTTTGTAATAAACCTGCAGCCATACACAGCACACGAGCCTTTCAGTCGAGAGAACCGGGACAGAAAAAGGAAAACATTTTGTAATAAAAAAAAAGAACGTTTCACAAATAAATCCCTAAACTGCGTCGTTCTCCGTTGCTTTTTATCGCTCAGCTTCATATTAATTCTAGCACACTGGAGCATTTTTGGCCACTGCTGCTTACAACATTCCTTCTTTATTTCATTGTTGCCGCGTTGTTTGTAATCGTTTTTAAAATCACACACACACACTCACACATACATGCATTTATGCACAATCTCACACACACAAACCCTGGAGGAACTCACTCCTATTTTTTTATTTGCAAACCATTTTCCTCCCATTGAGTGCCCGTACGTTTGAGAATGGAAGATAGCGGATCCTCTATACCTGGTCTGTGTGCTTTATTGCGATTTTCGCTCCCAGCTGCAGTTATAATTCACGCAATGTACACGGTAAAGCGCATCCTATCATACACGTTTGCTCCTGCTTTACGTAATTTCCGCGAGTCTTCTGCTTACGCAAAATGAACGCTACGAACGTCCATGTGAGACGGATCTCGGTACATCGTTCAATCTTACAAAACGAACATTTTGCTTTGCAGTTTGACGACGTTATTATGTATTCGTTAACCTTTTACGCTTCAGAAAGACAAATTAACAGAAGAGAAAATGTAATAAATCAAATCCTCGTATGCTCCTTTCCTGAGATGCCAATGTGTGCGGGAGGAAGAGTTTTGAACAAATGGTGTTTCGCGCCCACCAACTACGCACAACGCTTCAATACTTTCCCCCTTGTTGAACTACGGCGCGCCTTCTCCTATTATCTGCCTACATGTACATTACAGTTGTAGTTAATGTATTCTACCTTTCCACAATTGCAGCCTTCTTTGCTACCACATTCCAGCATTCTCCGGCCATATCATACCGCACACAAATATGATACTCAAATTCGAATCAAATCCCTACTCCCTACATTTGCCAATCTTACTGCATTGTCGATCAATCTTACAGCTTTGTTTTATCTAATATAACTTACACTCGTCGCGCGCCTAATCTTACGTACAATAGTAATTTCCATGTTGTTCACGCACGACGTCCTCATTTAACCTGGCGATGTTTTTAATTCTCTCTACCCCTCAATCATCCAAATTTACTAACCATGCTGATGTACTCTTTGCTAGCAAAAGAGGTATTTCTTTTAATAGTTTTGTGCGTTAATTGGTATAATAAATATATCACCACCATGTTCTGCTTTTCTTCAATATTATTTCGTTCCATCTTACACTTACACGAGAACCACTTCATGCCAACCTTTGTCATTCATCATTGGGTGTTGTGTATCGTCCTGCTGCCTCTGCCAGCTGTGCCGAGGTTAAGAGCGATTATGCACCACACAACAACAGCAAAAAAAAAAACCACCGTAACAGGCCATCAGGCCAAGTGTTTGCATTCACGTTTGCGCGCCAATCTTCCAAAATCTTCCTGCCACTATTTGTTTGTATTGGTGCACGATCTGGACAGCGCCATTTATTTCGATCCACATGTAAGGATAAATTTGAATCCCTATTTCCGCATTTTTTTCTCTCCAGTACTGCTCTGAATGCAAGTGGTAGTGCATTTTGTTTTTTTTTTTCATTTTTTCCTTTCTGTTTCTTTGCCAAACAAATCCTGCACGTTACATTACTGGGAGTGCCGGAAACACAATAAAGAATAAAGATAAAATTATCTCTACACGATGAATGTGTTGCCCTGTTTAAAGGAGCGTTTAAACATCCTTCCGTGCCCTTCGCCTGTCCCTGAATAATAGTTATTTCACTCAAAAGGGTTCGGTGCCGGTTCAACCGAGTAGGAAAATTTGAACAAGGGGAGAGGTTGTCCTTTTCCACAGCACACAGCACACGGCTCTTATTTCCATATGTATGCAAAAAAGAAAAGAGCGACAAAAAGCAATGAACTGCCTCTTTTTTCTCTCCGCCTCGCTCTATCTGAATCAAAGCAGTGTCGGCGTAAGCGAAAGACGCATAAGATAAATAAATGATCCCTGATTTTCGCAATTACAAACGCAACCCTCTGCAAAATGACCATTACCCAACACTGCGGTAATCCATCTATCTTTTTACTAACAACTGGTTTTCGCATTGCGCGTGCGTGGTTATCTGATCTGGAGGAACATTTTGTTTCGCTACGAGTTTCAACAGCTTACCCAATCAGTCTTCTGCGAATGATCTGTCACAAAACTGATCATAAATGAAGGAAATATTTTGTAGCTCGTCGTTCAATGTACAAATGTTATAATTGAAAGAAAAAAAAAACAAATTGAGATACAGTAGCATAGCCAATGTTGTGTTTCGCTTTCTTGTTTCGGTTCCAATTCGAGCCTAGTTGCACTGTACTGCGAGCGGAGTTGAAAAAAAAAGATGCTGAACAATTAATATGCGTAATTTTGCTTGATTTACATTAAAGTTTGTTTTTCTTATGGAAGTATTGTTTTCCCTACCACCTTCAGAGCACAATGTATTTTATAAGGATGAACGCTACTATCCCTTGTATCGCCGGGTGGAATAAATGTCTGCAGCACAATAAACTATGCTGCTACGGCGCACGAAGGGTGCGTAAACTTATTCAGAAAGAAATTGATTGAATGATTTGTGGCCCTTTCATTTATAAACGATTATTTTTGCACCTTTCTATGGGTGAGTCTTCTATGGTTGTGGACTATGTCCGTCACTTGCACCATTTGTTGTACATAAGCTGCTGGTACGCACAGCATCGTCTTTTTGTTGTTCACTCATACCGCTAGCGCCAACATCTACCATCGTTTCGTCTATTTCCGTGCTCGCTATCATTGCATGCTCCGTTATGCGGACTTTCGCGGGCCTAGTCACCGATGGATCATGCTCATCGTCATTAAAGTTTAGCTTGTGCTTTAGCAAGATTCGACTGGTGTCGTGTCGTGTGGTAACGCTAGAACTCTCATCGTCATTATTTGTACAACCATCCTCTGTGATTGCATCTCCTGGAATGATGGAAGGTGAATCATTCTCAACGTTCATTGTGGCTCCTATTTCCGTACTTCTGTCTGCCGCTGCTACAAATCCAGCCTGAGCAATAACACTAGTGTTCGGAAGATCACAATCACTACTGATATAGGGTTCATTGCTTTGAGTTTTTGTAACCATCGGCATCAACATTGTTGACATTGACGAAATAAAACCACCACCGACCTTCGACGATGATGAGGACGGAGATAGATCATCGGCAGTGGACCGATGGGAAAAGTTATTCATACCAATGGTATCGTTATGGCTACTACTATAACTACTGCTACTGGTGGACGATGTCGATAGTAACATTACTGACGGTACCGGCGATGCTAGCGTTGCGATCGCACTTGTCGCCCCAACGGTTGCGGCTATTGTGCACACTGTCGTATCTGTTCCGCCATCACTGGAAGGAACTAAAATTGATGGAATGCTGCTCGCGGCAGGATCGGGCCCGGTTTCAATGGTCGTTACCGTACAATTTCTCATTGCCGCGGATGATTGCTTTGGTACAGATAGCACCAAGCTCTCACGGATGTTCGTTTGCACTTTGCTTGAGAGTGGCTTTTTCGTCCTAAAGGCGTTTAGTGGCAGGAATGATGTCATTGATGCTGCGCTTGCTGTTGGTGTCTGGTAGGGATGTTGATGACGATATGGGCGCTGTTGTTGGGCAGCAGTTGCAGCCGCTGCAGCGATAGCCACTGCTATCGCATTTGCCGTTGTCAAATGATGGGTAGAAGATGACTGTTGCGACTGGTACGTTGACGGGTTTAGTGGAAGACGTTGATGGTGATGGCTGCCCCCTAAAAGCATAGCGCTGCCACCTCCTCCATCGCTTACACCATTCGAATGAGCAACCATTAGCTGGGACGACGAAACCACCGTCGCTGAAGGTTGCCGTTGAATACCTTTGTTGTTAAGTGTGGCGGCGGCCGCAGCAGCGGCCACCATTGCCGCAACTGTCGATGTGCTTTTGGTGGAATTATTGCTACCAAGCAGTATAGATCCCATACCGTTTGCAGCAGCAGCAGCAGACGAGGCGACGGACAGGTTGTCAATTGAGTTCGAAGGTAACAAAGTTCCTGCACCAACAGAAGGAACAGGAAGATTTGGCATCAAGCAATAATTGTTGTTCTTATTGTTATTGCCCGTTATTGCTGAAGGAGGCGGCGATACAACGTTTAAGAGACTGTTGTTAAAATGTTTCATATTACTGATACTAGCATGGTTCTTGGTACTATTGTTATTGGTGCTTGGTTTTACGCCGGTGCTGATGTTGTGGCTGGTAGAGTAATTTTTCAATAGTTCTCATTGCGTTTGGAACTGTGGCATCGTTGCATACACCACGGGTTGTTGTGATGATGCTGCGGCTGCTGCTGCTGCCGCTGCCGCCGCTGCACCGTTCGTTGCTACTGTTGGGACAGTTTGCATGCCCCAGCCAGCTGCCATATTCGGTTGCATCATACGATAACCTGCAACAAAGGGAAAAGCTTGTAAAATCCAACATAATTGTTAAGTAGTATACATTACTTAGGAAATATAAGCTCATCAACACGAATCAGATCGTTTACTTCAAACTTTAATACAGGTTTACTCCAGTTATCCTCAAAAATGTGCCTTTACATCTAAGTATACTATAGCATTCCTCATAACATTTAAACACTTCTTCTTCTTCTATGGCTCTACAACCTCGAGAGGTCTTGGCCTGCCATTTCTGGCCTCCGTGACTTGAATGTCAATCCGACATTTAAAAACTACTTCGTTCTTCTATGTGTACGATAACTTCATTTCACGTTATCAAAGGAGTTAAGGACTTTGAAATTCTTATTACATGCATTATTTACTAACCTGCTGTACCAGACTGTTGTGGAGCGGCAGGTGCGTAAGCAGTTGGATAAGTATAATACCCTTGCTGCATGTATTGTGTTTGTATCTGTGGATATCCTCCCTAAAAGTAAACAACAAAGGAATTGAACGTTAGCATTGCGACAATTTAATGGTTAATACTATATTGAACTTACTGGAAACCAGTATGCCATTTGACCGTATGCTGCCGCGGAGTAAGGATACTGAGCTCCGGCTGCAGCCGCCGCCGCCGCTGTGGCCTGAGAAAGCTGCGGATTGGCACTGTGCTGCTGAGCTACAGCAGCCGCAGCTGCAGCAGCAGCCGCCGCATTTGGCTGCATCGGCTGCAACGGGCTAACGATACCGTTCATATTCATCCCGATCATTCCGGAGGCGGCCGCTGCTGCAATTGCGGACGCATTCATTCCATTGCTATTAACGTCTCCTCCATTCTCCTTGCCCCAATAACATTTGACCGGATGTCCTTGTACCTCGCTGTTGTGTGTACCTTCGATGGCGCGTGCCGCTGATTCTTTACTAGCAAATCGAATGAACGCATAACCCTTGTCTTTGAACACCCGAGTGTCGTTAATGTGTCCAAACTGGGCGAAATGCTTTTGAATCAGCTCGTCCGTGATAGCATTTGGCGGGAATCCTCCGCAGTAAACGGTCGTATTTGTTGGGCTGGTATTATTGTAGATTTCCTCAAACCCGGGCGTTTTTCCACTTTTAATTCCTAGTCAAATAAACAACAGTAAAATGATATAAGCAGGGATGGATATCGTATTAATGAAACATCCTTTTGACCAATTTTTCGAACAAAATAAAAGTAAGCGCTATTACAAAAAATCGTCATATCGGATTACCTTTAGAGTTTTCTCTAGGTGCCGGAGGCTTCCGGGTCGACCAGTTCGTCCTGATAGAGCGCGATCCAAGCCACTGCCCGTTCATGGTCGCAATGGCGTTTTCTGCTTCGGCTTTCTTCACAAACGATACGAACGCGTACCCCCTCGATTTGAGTGTTTGTGGGTCTCGCACTATACGGCAATTCGAAATTTCACCAAAAGGCGCGAATGCCTCCCGCAGCGTTTCAGTGTCAATTTCCGGGCTTAGGTCACCCACGAAAATGTGATGATGTTGACTCGTGTCCGTTTTCGGCTGATTTCCAGCACTCGTTGCCCAATTGACCCTTATTTCTTTTTTCAGAAACATACGCTTGTTCATTGCTGCCAGCGCTGTCTGGGCCGACTGATGATTATCGTACTCGATGAAAGCGAAAGGATCAATGGTTCCTTCGCGTATTATTTTGCAACTCTTTACTGTGCCCATCTGACTAAACAGTGTGCATAGCAGCTCCTCCGTTACCGTTGTGTCGAGGCTGCCCACGTACAACGTCTTCGGGTACGAATCCTCTGTCATTTTGCTAGCTTTTATTTTGCAGCGTCAACACAGCTAACTTAGATTTCAATTCCAAATAACCTGTAGACCTACAGCCGCGTTCACAGTCTCAATAGAAGTATAATATCGTCGAACTCTATTGTTCTTTTATTATTCTTTGTTTTTTTTTTTGAGAGCTATACAGGTTTTTGCCCTGAATTCGCTATTGCCCGTCCAACCGAGCTAAGCCTTGGTCAATGGGTTTTTACTCGTAATAGTGTGCAGCCCAGTTGTACCACTAACACCATACACGAAAAATCCTACACAAGTCGTTTGTGCTCCTTCCACGCACTAAAACGCGCACACACACGTTGACGTGCATGCGAGCAAGCGCGCGTACTTTGTGGCTACGGTGTTTTTTGACTGGCTCTGCAGGCTGCTGGGATGCTTCTACCAATTCTATCGAGATGAGAGCGATGGGAGAGACTTTGTATTCACAAAACACACCTTTTCCTATCTCTGCACTCTCTCTCTTGCGTATCCCTGTATACACACCGCTTGATTCCGTTTGCTGACAATTTACACTTGCTTTTGCCGGTTAGGCTACCACTGTGTTTTTTATCGCGGTAGTTATCCCACTTGTGCACTTTTGATTTTTTTAACTCACTTTTTGTCCATTCGAATGACTTGTTCATGGAACTTTATTTCGTTAATGAAGACATGCACTTTCAGCACACCATTCGGGCCGATACGTGGCTCTTATTAACATAACGGCCAAAACGCGATCACATCTACAAATCCGCGAATTATTGCCGCTTTGCTAATCAGATACTGGAAACGATATACCAAATTCACTTTCTTCAAGAATCCTACAAGAAAACCTAAAAACAAGAAAACCAAACATATTTAACGCCATCAAATCTGTATCATCGCGATTGTCACCTCATCCATTGAAATCCCTCACACATGCACACATTCGTTGTATACGCCGCTTTCGCTATTCTTTCCCACTTTCTGTCCTCTGCTTTTCTCCTACTTCTCACACACACAACGGTAAAAGCTTTTACCTTCAACACATTCAATCTGCACCGCACTCTTCAGCACGGCTCCCGTTCAAACAACACAACACCACCACCACTACCACACCGTAGCACACTCTGTTGAGCACAAAGCCCCTGTGAATGCTCCCTATTTTCACCTTAAATCAAATTTATATATCCTGCTACAAGAAGATTCTTACACCAAATCTACATTAAATGTCTTAATTTTTTAATTACGAACCAACTTCAAACCCATTTAAATTCACATTTTACAGAGGATCTACATACTGTTTCACTAGATTCAAGCTAACAGCAGCATACTAGCTAGGCTATTGCCCGGTTCAGCTGCAGCTACTACAATGACCAACCACCACCGTCGGCTCCTTTCTTTTTCCACCACACCAAAGAACAAACACGTACCACCGCCAAACTATTCAGTTGCAGCTCCAGACGCTTTGGGGCAAGCGATTCGTACGCTTTTGTTGTGTACTTCGTCAGTGGCTCAATTTTATTTTCCCGTGGCCAAATACACAGCTTCTTTCTGTACAGCGGATAAAATGAAAAATTCACTTTAACCGGACGGTCCGTTCTCGTTTTCTCCCAGCCTTCTTTCTTCTACACTTTTCCTTTCTTCTTCTTTAAAAAATTACCGCGCTAATGTTGGCAGTACTGTCCAGTCCTATGAAAAAGTTAACCACATTCTACGTGATCGCTATCACACTTTTTTGTTGTACTTTTTACCTATTATTTTTACTATCATAAGCAATAATTCAAATACTTTTTAAAAAGGTATTTAATGTTTCCTATTTTCAAACGAACAATTAATTAGTTTATGATTCGGATTATTTATACACGAAAATGAAGAACTATATGATAGCTTATAAACGATTTGCACAAATGCACAATGGAGCACTATCATTTGCAACCGCCTATTCCAATTTTGCCAATATTATTAAAGTGTAAACAAGATTATTTCAAACGATTACTAAAGAATATTTTCCATAATTGTGACAAGGATTAATAGTATCATATTGACCGTCGATGATATAGGAATACAAAAGAAGTCTTGAAGGCGATGGAACAGCGCTGAAAAGAGCAAAACCCTAAAAATAAAAATAAAAATAAAATACTGCAGTGTTTCGCACATCACAATCAAACGCGCAAATAAAACAAATTTATGTTTGTCATGTAAATTTCAAGGGCATAAACAAATCAAATGCGGTTAGCTCAATAACGCCCCTGTATTGATGATTCTGTTAATTGGGGAGGAAGAAACACAAATAAAAAATCATACGTCAATCAAACGTAAGACGGCTGGAAAGTAAGAGAAAACCATACAGCACGAGCGAGAAGGCCATACCGTCTGCACCAAACGTTTTGTGAAACGTTTTATGCATATAATGAAGTCAGTCATCGTCATCGTTCAATCTCGATAAAAAACAGCTGCTCCCAGTGGCCAATTGTTTACACTGCTAATATAGCCGAATAATATGTATAAAGACATAACATAAATCTCACCAAGTCAGCAACGCGTATATCTCGAAACTCAACAAATCTGTACCAGAGCACAGACACGCGAAAGTCGATGTTGTTGTGTATCAAGAATCTGTTTTGTGTTCGGTTGACAAATAGGAAAAAGAAAGTTACCAATTCGCCAGCCGCTTGTATCCCGTTAGTGATTAACTTTCCCCAAAACAAAAAAAAACATAAAAAACGTCCAAGAAAAGTGCAGTTGTCGACCGGAATTAATCGATATATGTTGAATCGTAAACAAATGTCGTTCGTAGTCAGCAGAACGATTGCATAGCGGGGATAGCGGAATATTAGCACATTGGCATCTTCGTTTCCATGTTCAATTATTGCCTTAAACTGCCATTGACTCACATACTTCGAAGCCATTCCGACCAGTTCGGTTGTTTGGATGGAACAATAGGCATCGCCTACTACAACATACTCCTGCACTTGCGATCATCTCAATCGATCGAAAAAGCGATCGTTGCACCCGTTTGCTGTCTATGGCTGCATTTGCTGACGCCCAAATAAATTGCCGTCGTACGGCCATAATCACGACCACCGTCATTGATCCAGGCGTTCGAAAAAGAGAAAACCATAGTCAAAGGAAGAACAATTGGAGTAGAACTACATCCGTCGCACGATAGGGTAACGACGTACACAGCATCTGGCATCATTATGGATGGACCGAAGGAAACCGACGATGAAGACCGGGTACATCCACGAGTCATCATTCACATCGACATGGATTATTTTTACGCGCAAGTAGAGGAAGTTCTGAACCCTGCTCTCAAGGATAAGCCGTTTGCTGTAAAGCAACGTTTTTGCGTTGTAACCTCGAACTATATCGCACGACAGCAAGGCATCAAGAAGCTGCAACCCGTAAAGGAAGCTCTAGCCATGTGCCCAGAGCTGGTGCTTATAAATGGAGAAGATATTACCAAGTACAAGGAAATGTCAGTACGTATAAACGAAATCATGCATCGGTTTACGCCACATGTGGAAAAGCTCGGACTGGATGAAAATTACCTAGATGTAACGGAACTTATTGCCGAGCGGCTCGAACAGTTGGAGGCTACTGGTGATAGCGCAGGGCTATCGAAATTAAACTACGTCGAGGGACTCATCCATCCTCCGCCGGATAGAAGTGTATCGGATGTGGCACCATTTCGGGAAACAGACCGGGACCTTTTCCGACAATGTTGCCAATGTGGCTGTGATCGAAGACTGATACTGGCAACACATCTTGCGAAAGAGGTACGTGACAGCATCTACAAAGAGCTGGGGCTGCGATGTTGTGCCGGCATTGCGCATAATAAATTGCTGGCAAAACTGGTCGGTGCAGTGAACAAGCAGAACAAGCAGACAGTTTTGCTTCCCACCAAAGGGAGTATGTTTGTGGCATCGCTCGGTTCGGTTCGCAGTCTTACCGGGATAGGGGAAAAAACGGCCCAAACGTTGGCCGACTGCTGCGGTATAAGCACCATCAACGATCTTCAATACATTGAGCTGGACAGGCTTACAAAACATCTAGGTTACGAACAGGCGATAAGATTGAAGCAAATAGCGTTCGGCCGAGACGATACAATGGTGAAGCAGACCGGTAAGCCGAAATCAGTCGGTCTAGAAGATTCCTGCCCTTCCATATCGGTACGCGCGGATGCGGAAGAAAAGTTTCGCCATCTACTCGTGCGACTGGTGAAAAACATCGCCGAAGACGGTCGGGTGCCGATCGCTATTAAGGTGACTGTTCGCAAGTATGATCCAGCCAAGCGAACTACACACCGCGAATCGAAACAGGATAAACTGCTTCCCTCCATGTTTCGACATGCAAACGGGCGCCTGATATTAGCAGACGGTGCGCAAGATAAAATTCTCGCCATTGTTATGAAAGTATTCGAGCGCATGGTTGATTTGCGCCAACCGTTCAATATCACGCTGCTTGGTTTGTCATTTTTCAAGTTTCAAGAACGGCGAATTGGCAGCAAATCGATCGCTAACTTTCTAATCAAAAGGTCTGATATTGAGGTTCAGTCTATTACCAATCTTAGCAACGAATCGATCACGCTCAGCGATATCAGCTTTTGCTCCAACAAGTCATCGCTTTCGGCAATGGATTGTGAACCGTGCTGTTCCTCGGATGCGGGTTCAATTGCATCACTGTCAGGCTCGGAATCAGACGCGGAGCCTTCGCCAAAAAAGTCGCGCCGTCTTATATTCCAGCGGCATCGGCATGGTCCAGATACGCAAGAACGACGCTACGGGAACAGTGAACCGGACGAAACAACACTGAGCAAGCTGCGGGTGGGCGATTTACGACTGAATTCCAAAGAGTACGATCAGGATCATCCTTCTACGGCGGTGTCGCCGAGCTCACCGATGGATGTTTCCACGCACAGCGGACCATCAAAAATGTCATCATTCTTTCGAGAGCGTACAACCACAACGACCGATCCACTCCCAAGTCGATCAACACCCGGCGTGTGCCGAACGATGGACAACGTGACAGGCGGCAACAGTAAAATGGAGGTTAGTATTTCACCTACATCATGTGACATTCCCCGGAACGACCGTATCGGAGACGGTAGGGACCACACCCAGAACAGAAATCACAGTAAAAGTACAAATCTCCTGCCCCCTAACGTGGACCCGGAAGTGTTTCATGCATTGCCGGATGATGTTCAACAGGAGCTACTTAGTAACTGGCGAAGAGCGAATGGTGGCACGCTAGCCAGCAGCAGCACCGGAATTGGCCCCAGTAAGGCAAACTCACAACCAGACAGTACAAGCCCAAACAGTACTCACAACAATTCCACCACTAATAATAGTAGCAGTAACAATAATAGTACTCCAGCAAACGCTGCCACAACCGGTAAGGGTAGCTCTAAAAATACATTACATCGCTACTTCGTTAAAAACACGTAGCATCCATTATCTCTGGTATCATTTGTCGCATCTTTAGAGTATATCTTGTCTTGGTTTGCGTTTGGTAAACTCCTGCGAGCAGCGCGATTTAGGCAACTATTCCGGGGTCAAATAGTTTTAACGTTTAGTTTGTGCAGTTGATTTTTTGGCAATGCGCTCTCTATTTCCTTTCACACTAAAAGCACGTTCATGCTAAGTTTTAGATTCCCTTAACGAGTGTAGTGAACAATTATTGTTAATTTCGTGTTCGTTTTTTTTATGTTTTGCGTGCTGATTTTTGGCTGAAGCCTTCGCATGATAGGATTTGTTTTAATGTTGAGTTTTGAATATCTCCTCGGGCATTCTTTTCCTCTTTTATCCAACGCCACCAAGAAAATCACCTTAAACGCTAGTTTTCTCTTATTTTCTGAATTAATGTTCAGTATGATGTACTATGATTCTAAACAGACCCCACAGCGTGTTGTACATACTTACTTAAAGCACAATCATTTCACCGTATAACAATAGCCAGTAGGGTTAGACAGTGGTTTCTATTTTCGCGTATCAATCTTTTACATAAATCATTCCCGCCTGAGAAAGAGAGAGAGAAGAAAAGAATCAAAATGTTTAATAGTAAAAAAAATGGTATAACAAATTGTTAAACAAAATCTTCCGTATAATTCAATCTTTTTTACATTCGAAAAATAATCCGTCTAACGTCTTACCTTTGCCTCAATATTCCATCGCACCGTGCACAAATTGGAAAGGTCTTGTCGTTCTGTTCGCACACTAAATATCTGCGACATCGCTTACAGAGAGGTTTGTCCGATTTTTCAACGGTTACTGCGAATCGATTTTCACTTGCGGTTGCTTTACGGAGAGCTATACAACCGACCTGTAGCAGTTCGCATAGTTCTGTAGAGTTTTCATATTTGTTCAAAATTGGATGCAGCATCGATAACAGGCTAAGATCGTCATCTTTACAATCCACCACAACTTCCAGTAACCAGGTGTTCACGTTCAATTGTGCCTGCTGATATATAACATGACGAAGATCGAGAGCACATTCAACAGCGCGCACCGATTGGGAAGCAGGAGGCAGCACAACATCTAACGCGTGTTGATTTGCTTTGTAGAAATAATTATTCTCTGTAATGAAATTCAAGATTACATCAAATAGGATGTAACAATCACAGGAGTATTTTTTTTTCTTTACCATAGAATGTCCAACTTTCTTCTACCAGAAATGGAACGATCGGCCATAGCACTTTTGATAGTGTCCGATAAGTGTAATCGAGAATCGCTTTCAGATTGTTGTGCTCGTTTCTTGTGCCACAGTACAACCGATCTTTGATCACATGCAGATAGAGGCCGGAGAGGGTGGATTGACAGAAGTTAAGAATTGTTGCTGCCGCCTTATTATGCTGGTACGAGTCATACAACGCAAACACGTTTCGATGGAAAGCTTCTAATTGCTGTATATAATAATGGTCGACGTGATGGAGTAGATCCTGCTGAATGGATTCTTTTGCCGTTCCATTCGGACCTTCCGGTGCTATTACTCCGAGTAAAAATTTTAAAATGCTCCGCAGCTTTTGAACGTTTTCCGCAGACGTGCCGAGCAGTTTGTGGCTTACAGGAATGGATGTATTTTGTGTGGCGTGAGCACACACCCACCAGCGTAATGCATCGCAACCGTATTGTCGGGCTATTTGCTTGGGACAGATTACGTTGCCAAGGGATTTAGACATCTTCATACCATTTTCATCCACAGCAAAACCGTGAACGTAAATGGCTTTGTACGGTGCCTTTCCACGAGCGGCCACGCTAGTAAGCAGTGACGATTGGAACCAACCGGTGAATTGATCTACACCCTCGAGATACAAATCGGCGACACGATCCTTACCCAGCACTGACAACCAGGATACGCCGGAATCAAACCATATATCGAGAATGTCTTTTCCTTTCTCTAACCTATCGTGGCTTGTACCGAGCTGTTGCAGCACTTCCGTCGGTACTAACTCTTCCAATGATGCTTTCCACCAGAAATCGATCGTTGACTCTTTCTTTAGCCGTTCGTCGATAACAGTAAGCAAAGATTTACTTATAATTGGTTCCTTTGTCACGGTGTCATATAACACTGGAATCGGTACACCCCATGCCCGTTGTCGCGAAATACACCAGTATGGTCGTTTTTTCAGTTGTCCTTCAATCACTTTCTTGCTCACCTCCGACGAAGTGGGTGGATGTATTTCCACCAGATTAATTTCCTTCAAAGCCCGTTCCTTGAGACTATTTGTATCGATGAACCACTGATCACTAGCACGTAACATCACCGGTTGCTTCGTACGCCAATCAATTGGGTACGAGTGTACAATAGTGCTCAACTTCAGGATAGAATCGGCCAAAGCCTCAGTCATCAATTGATTTCCCTCCGTTAGAGCGTATTTCCCTTGCAGGAACTGTGGCGCACGTTCGTTGTATAGTCCACATTCATCAATTAGATTTTCAACGGGTATCTTTCGCTCCAAACACACTAGAAAATCTTCAGGACCATGAGCTGGTGCAGTGTGAACCAGGCCAGTTCCTTTTTCGGCTTTTACATGAGAAGCTGGCAAAAATGGCAATATCTTTTCTTCGCACAATGGATGATGATATTTTAGAGATTGCAACTCAGTTCCCGGTATGGTTTGAAGCACCGAAAGCGTCGTTCCCAACTGTACACCTAAATAATCTATGAGGTCCTTTCCTACTAGCAACACCTCGCCAGCTGATGATTGCACTAAGCTGTAATTTAGTTCAGGATTATAGCATACAGCCTGATTAGCTGGTAATGTCCAGGGGGTGGTAGTCCAAACCACGGCGTATACCTGCCTACCCGCCAATCGTTGCTGCTGTAGTCCGGGGCAACCGGCACCACGGTTTTCTAAAGTAAGTTTTAAGTACAACGATGGGCTTTGATGTGCCTCATCGTATTCTAGTTCTGCCTCTGCTAATGCTGACTGTGACGACGGCGACCAATATACGGGTTTTAAATCGCGATAAATAAGCTTTCGTTCGTACAGCTCGTGAAATAACCACAGCTGTGCGCTAATGTACGATGGGTCCAGCGATCGATAGTATCCATGGTCGATATTCCAGTCCCCCGTCACACCCCAGGATTCGAATCCCTGTTTCTGTTTGGCGATTGTTTGCAGAGCAAAGCTACGGGCGGTTTGACGAATTTCATGCGCCGTTTTATGACTTTCGGGCTGGGATTTATGCTTTTTGCGGTTGAACGCTTCCAGTGCCTTCAATTCAATCGGCAATCCGTGGCAATCCCAACCCGGAATATAGTGCACTCGTGTACCGCTGATAATTTTATGCTTGAGTATAAGATCCTTCAAGATCTTGTTCACCGCATGACCCATGTGTAAATCGCCGTTCGCGTATGGTGGTCCATCGTGTAGGATAAACTCCTTCTCTGCGGATAGAACGGTCCGATTCCAGTTATACAGTTCACTCAAACAGCTCTAAAATAAAAAAAGATCTGCCATCAGTGCATTGCAACTTATTTCATAATCTTTCATACGACACTTTGTTGCTAACACAACCATTATTACCTTGCGCAAGTTTTCTTCAACTTCGATCCGTTTTTCTGCGCTCAACCTTGCAGGAAACTTCGTTTTCGGCAAATTAATAGTGGTGGTGTATTTTAACTCCGTTTTCGGCACACATTTCGTGGTAAAATAACGTACCGTCACACGCCATTGGGTGGCCCAACCGTATCGGGTTGGGAACATTTTACACACGAACCATGCAGTCGCAAATGCGCTTTGCACAGGAGCGACTTTTGGTTCCACACTTCTAATGTCATGAAATGCATCTGTCAAAGCGCGAAATGTGCGGTTATCGGCGACGAACGTAGGAATCAAAACATAGGCGGCATTTGGTACACAGAGAACACTACAGAAACGACCGTGAAAAATGTCGAAAGAGTCTGAAACCGGTGACGGTAAGCTAAAAGTTCTTGCATTGCACGGTTATCGCCAAAATGCGGACACGTTTAAAGCCAAGTTAGGATCGTTTCGCAAGTTCTTGAACAAATATGTCGAGTTTGTGTTTATTTCGGCACCCCACACAGCGGCTCCTCTTGAATCGGGCGGTGAGTCCGATCCAAACCAAAAGAGCTGGTGGTTTAACAAGGAGGACCGAACATTCAAGGGCACTAATCAAGGTGGACCGGCGTACGGTTTCGATGAAAGTTTGAGACTTGTAGAGAAAACTTGGCAAACGGAAGGATGCCATGGGTTGTTGGGCTTCTCACAAGGCGCCTGCTTTGTCGGATTACTATGTGATTTGAGTGCAAGAGGGATGACAACCATGAAACCCCAATTCGCAGTTCTTGCGTCCGGCTTTCGATCGGGAAGTTTAGTGCATTTAAACTATTACGAAAATAAGATACAGATTCCTTCGCTTCATATTTTCGGAGAGACGGATGAAATCATCGCAAAAGGTAATATCAAAGAATCGATTGCTCCTGCACTGACCTATTTATGGTAAAACACTTTCATGTATGTATATTGCAGATATGAGTGAATCCTTATCGGAATCCTTCCTGGATCCTGAAATTGTTACTCATGCAGGTGGCCACTACTTTCCTGCACAATCATCGCTTAAAGAAACATATGTAGAATTTTTCCGCGA
Organism: Anopheles culicifacies; assembly: GCA_000473375.1. Taxonomy (NCBI): domain Eukaryota; kingdom Metazoa; phylum Arthropoda; class Insecta; order Diptera; family Culicidae; genus Anopheles; species Anopheles culicifacies. Next base: position 141,116 of record KI422469.1, read on the forward strand.
CCAATTGCAACAACACCTTGAAGCCAAAGAACTGCAGAACGCAACGGAAGCGAACAGTTTCCATATCGAAGAAGGGCCAGATGTAGAAGTACCGCATAAACATAGCGAAAGTGATTCGGATTCCGATTAATAAAACACCACACGAAAACGTTAGATTAAAAGTTTGACTCCAGTAAGTTCCATAGAATTCTCCCTAACTTCTTCATTTCATTTCCATAATTTAATTACTCAAAACCATACGAATACAATTACCCAAAGAGGAAGTAAGGTGAAAGCTATACTATCCCTGTGTATGTAGCGTTTCAGTGGCATCCAGACCCGAAAGAAGTAATATGTTAAAACATGTTTCAGCGCTTGTTAATTTGTTCGCGATTGTAAAAAATCATAAAAATGCAGTGTAATTGGTTATAAACAAAGTGTATTGCACAACCGTGCTGTTTTAACTGCAACGGCTAAGATCTGTCAGCGGATCAATTTCGATAGGTGTGTTTGAATTTCTTGGACGTCCCTTAACATTAAAGCTGCAACGTATTGCTGTAACGCATGATTAATTCAATTTGCGTGGATGCCACAGATTTTTCTTCCGGTGTGTAAGCAATGCATATAAAAGTAAATGTATTAAAATAAGATCAGATTTGCGTATTAAGAAGCGGTATGGGTTTGACGGTCATCACCATGCGGCTAATAGTTAGTGTGTTAGATGTTGTGCGGGAAAAGAAAGAAAGACACAGTAATAATGAACGAAAAAAATCCCCGAATCTCTAGCTTTGGCCTCTTAGGCGAGTTGATCTTGGCCATTTGCAGTGTCTTGGTTTTTCATCACATCGGGTAGGTCTGGGGGCAAAGAATAGGGAGTCAGCTCTAGCGATTCGAAATCGCCATTTTCGCGTATTGCTAAACCAAGCTGTGCGGGACATTGCGCTTTCGCTGTTACTACTGTGATTCCGCAATCCTGCAAAGTTTTATCATCGTCCATAAGCATGTTGTCTTTGTTGTAAAGTCGTTGATCACGGGGAGGCACTTTGACTATTCCTTCAATCATTTTCTTGAGCTCGAACACCGGCGTTGTCTCTTTGGCATCGGTGAAAATCGTCGTCTTCTTCCGCCGGATCATCATAAATACATCCTACAAGAAAACAAAGCTGCTATTACTGCTGGCATTACCTTTCATCGATAATTTCTCTGTCTTCTAACGATAAGCAATAAGCTATAAGGCAACTGGGGTTGTGTATGTATGCTGTGTGTGCGTGCAAAATGTGCTGAGGGGGAAATCTCCCTCGGGTGACATGGCGCCGGTGTATATACAAAGGCCTGCGATAGAAAACGGTGACGAACGGATCGGCCAAAGTTCATCGATTTGCCCCTTTGGTAAAGCTCCATCATGCTTTTGCCGCTTACGCGATCTTATCAGTGACGGAGCTTCTTGCTGGGAAGGGAATCGTTCCATGTCCGTATTTTAGAGTGGCCTATTTGAATCACTTAGGCAAATTATATACGCCAAAACTGTGTATAGTCATTTCCCAAACATTGCGTATTGACTGCAGCGTGAATAGTCAAAAATTAAAAACGCCGTCGCCTGTGACACTTACCATTTTGTCAAAGCAATTTACGGCTGCTGCTGGTGCACTGATCCTGCGATGACTGTCAATCTCTATCTCGCTCTTTCCTTCTTGCACACTATGTCCTTTGATGCACAAACCACCTCACACAACTTTAGCGTAGGAGCTTCCAAAGGAAAACCCGTCTTTTTCTATAAACTGTACAAAGAGTACGTTCTTCACTACGCCTTCGTCACTCTATCTCGGTGCCAAAGATCCACTGCTAGCTGCTACACCTGCCGTTTACTGATTAGCGCCCAAAAATCAATCCTGAAACAAAACGTCATGCATATGGACAATCATTAATCGACAATTTATCGAAACGCGTGTTCACTCTGGCTTTCAAATTTCTAAAGGCAAAATGAAAGTTTTACTCTACTAAATGTTTATAATTTCCGGAGTGAATCTCTAGAAAATAGATGAAATTTACCAGCTCTGCTCCGACTGAATCGTCTGGTGCTTCTTTTATTTTTCTTTTTTCTCTCTCACCCGATCTCGCTCTACGCCTGTCGTCAGTTTGACAATCATACTGAACATACAGGCAACGCATAAATTACGCCACGGATGTAAAATACGCAGATTAATTTATTTCGCATTTCTTCTTCGAATCCAAATATTTTCATATCGTTTGCAGTTCGAATGATTCTTGAAATTGGTTCATGTGCAGTGTGCATACAAATTAGTTGTATGTACTACTAATCAGCATGTGGCTAGTCTGTAAAGGAAACAAAATGGCTCTATAATTTAATTTTTTCAGTTTCTACAAATTCCATGGAGCGAGGCCGTTGTGCAATGGCATGTCAAACTATTTCGATATACGCCTTCTCTTTCTTTCTGACGCCTTTTGCGCGGTGCATGAATCCGATGGAGGGAGTCACTAAGAAAAAGTGAAAAAGAAGAAGTATCAATCGTCTGAGGTAAACGTTTCATGAAACGTTTGTTCAGTTCTTATCCGTCAGGCATTTCCAATCTCGAATTCTGCGTAAGTGGTCGGCTGGTAATGTTCGTATTCAAGATAATTGTACCGTAAATCGGTTTTCAATCGTGAAATCCAGTTAAACTTCTACGACAAGTGTTCGGCGCTCAAAGAAAGATTTCAGTCCAAATTAACCTAGTGTCGTTTTGTTGTGGAAAACGCAGGGTGCATATTGATTTTTTTTTGTTTTCTTTGCTTTCGCTATCGGTCATTCATTCGTCGTGTGTTTTTAAAGAAGTTTTTGTGTATAGTTCGTCCCTTGCCATAACAGAAACTGTTTCAGGAGTGCACCGCTATTTCGCGTAACATTTTTTCATGAAATCCTTCTGCAAAAAATATCTTTTGAAAACGATAAACTGAACCGTACAGGTCACATGACCTGCGATTCCGAATCTGTTGGCGCTTATTGCGTTTGTGAGATAAACGTATGGAGGGTGCTGTGATCAGCTGACCTTTCTTCGAGTGGCACTGAAAGGAACTGGAATCAAGAGGAATTAAGTAATTCTGTTTATTTTACCATTTCAGCAGAACATCCCAGGAAGCCAGCAGAAAAAGGGAATCGACACAGCCCGTCACGAGAGAACGAGATAGAAAATGTCGAATCTAAAGAAAATCAGCGATGAGGACCGCGAGTCCAAATTCGGATACGTTTTCGCCGTATCTGGTCCTGGTGAGTAAAGTTTTCTTTACATTTTAAGATGATGGAACAGCGTCGGAACATTTTTCTTGAAATATGGAGCCGAGGAATTAAAAGTTTTCATGATTCCCTGCGGAAGAGCTGAAGAAATTTTCCTCTCTTCATCTGTCATTTGGAGATGTCGCTGGTCGCTAGCCAGTCACATGACGTGTGGAATGGTATTGTGCTTGTGTTGATTACATTCCTTCCATGGTGTGCGTGTTATGAATCGGTTCATGTGATCTGTTTGACGAGGTGGTCGAATAGAATTCGATTGTTTATGCATGTTTTTGCAAATTAATTGTAAAACAAACTATCTTTCAAGAATGAAACGGATGCTAGCGATTTATTCAATGTATAAGCAATATTTTGCAATCACATGGTAACTGAATTATTATGTAACTTTGCTTATTAGAAGCTTCTGAAATTGGTCAGATGATGGGGAGGAGGTGATTTTAATGCCATGTGATGTGATGTTATGTTTGGACGACTTGATGGTTCAAAATAATTTCAACAAAAAAATCCGCAAATGGATGCTTCTTGAGATTTATCGAAAAATAATAAATTATTGCATAGACAACGTGTAAAGGATTAATTTAATATGTTTCTACCTTTTAGTCGTGACGGCGGAACGCATGTCTGGTTCGGCTATGTACGAGTTGGTTCGTGTCGGATACTATGAGCTGGTCGGTGAGATCATTCGTTTGGAAGGTGACATGGCAACCATCCAGGTATACGAAGAAACGTCCGGTGTCACGGTCGGTGATCCTGTCCTGCGTACCGGCAAGCCATTGTCGGTTGAGCTTGGCCCAGGTATAACGTTAACGAAAAAGATGAACTCTGATCGCGACAAACATGCTAATTGTGCCATATTCCAACAGGTATCATGGGTAGCATCTTTGACGGTATTCAGCGTCCGTTGAAGGACATCAACGAAATGACGAGCTCGATCTACATTCCGAAGGGTATCAACGTGCCGTGCTTGTCCCGTACTCAGAGCTGGAGTTTCAATCCACTTAACGTGAAAGCAGGCTCGCACATTACCGGCGGTGATCTGTACGGTATTGTCCACGAGAACACACTCGTGAAGCACAAGCTGATGGTGCCACCGCGCGCCAAGGGTACCGTCAAGTACATCGCCCCGTCCGGCAACTATACCGTTGATGATGTGATCCTGGAGACCGAATTCGATGGTGAAATAAGCAAATTCACCATGCTGCAAGTGTGGCCTGTGCGTCAGCCACGTCCAGTAACGGAAAAGCTGCCCGCCAACCATCCGCTGCTAACAGGTCAGCGTGTGTTGGATTCATTGTTCCCTTGCGTCCAGGGTGGTACTACCGCTATTCCTGGTGCTTTCGGTTGCGGCAAAACTGTCATTTCACAGTCACTGTCCAAGTACTCCAACTCAGACGTTATCGTGTACGTCGGTTGCGGTGAGCGTGGTAACGAGATGTCTGAAGTACTGCGTGATTTCCCCGAGCTTTCGGTAGAGATTGACGGTGTAACTGAGTCGATCATGAAGCGTACTGCTCTGGTAGCCAACACATCCAACATGCCTGTGGCGGCCCGTGAAGCTTCCATCTACACTGGTATCACGCTGTCGGAGTACTTCCGTGATATGGGTTACAACGTATCCATGATGGCCGATTCCACCTCTCGTTGGGCTGAGGCTTTGCGAGAAATTTCGGGTCGTCTTGCTGAGATGCCGGCCGATTCCGGTTATCCCGCCTATCTTGGTGCTCGTTTGGCTTCCTTCTACGAGCGTGCCGGTCGCGTCAAGTGTCTTGGTAACCCGGAGCGCGAAGGTTCCGTTTCGATTGTCGGTGCCGTATCACCGCCCGGAGGTGATTTCTCCGATCCCGTCACCTCCGCCACCCTGGGTATTGTGCAAGTGTTCTGGGGTTTGGACAAGAAGCTGGCTCAGCGTAAGCACTTCCCATCGATTAACTGGTTGATTTCCTACAGGTAAGCCGGTGACAGTGGAAGTATTTATGCACACTAGCACGTGTAATTATTTCTTTGTTTTCTGTGCCCTTCCTCCAGCAAGTACATGCGCGCTTTGGAAGATTTCTACGATAAAAACTTCCCGGAGTTTGTGCCAATGCGTACCAAGGTGAAGGAAATTTTGCAGGAAGAAGAAGATCTGTCCGAAATCGTACAGCTGGTCGGTAAGGCCTCGTTGGCCGAAACCGATAAGATCACGCTTGAGGTCGCCAAGTTGCTGAAGGATGATTTCCTGCAACAGAACTCGTACTCCGCTTACGATCGCTTCTGTCCATTCTACAAGACCGTCGGTATGCTGAAGAACATGATCGGATTCTACGATATGGCACGTCATGCCGTGGAAACGACTGCACAGTCCGAAAACAAAATCACCTGGAACGTTATTCGTGACTCGATGGGTAACATTCTTTATCAGCTGTCGTCGATGAAGTTCAAGGTAGGATACATGTTGTATGACAGCATTGCAAATTTGATTAAAACTTTACCATCTCTTTGTGCCATTCTGTAGGACCCAGTAAAAGACGGTGAACCGAAAATTAAGGCCGATTTCGATCAGCTGTACGAAGACATGCAGCAGGCATTCCGCAACCTAGAGGATTAAATGGTATATCTCCAAGCTATGGAACGGAGCAGCGTGTGCCAGCCTGTTGTCAGAGGAAGATGTACTATTATGATAAGTTTCTGTTTACCGTGTTGCCAGCCGCGACTAGCATCCTTTGGGGAGAGGAACGCTGTGGTGGCTGTGTGACGGCTAGTAAAATGCAGCACATGAGACGTTTTACATATATATAAATGGCATATATGCTACATCTTATGTACACAAGCACAGATCCATGCAACAAGTATTCCACAGCGATAAATGTAGACTTATCCTAAGATCGGATGTGGACACGCGAAACAAAACATTACAAAATTAACATCAAAAGGGGATAATTACAAACGCGTGTGTTCACATATATTGTCCGAGCGTGTAGTAGGAGAGAATTTTAATTTGTTTCTAACAATCCAACAGGCGTATAAAACCGTGTAACAAATGCAATCCTGCAGTTCATCCAGCATCGTCCACTTAAAAGATATTGTCATCAACTTCAACTCTATTCTCTTTTGCTGCGTTAATTGCAAAGCGCAAAACGGTATTCGCAAAAACGTGGTCAATAGTGCGAGCCTATGTAATTAGGATCTACATAAACAACAAAGGGGAATGCGATCAGTCACCAAAAGCATAACTGAAACGCAAGCAGTTCTGGAGAGAATAGAGAAACAGCAGGAAATGATCGAGGGATGCAATGTCGTAAAACGTACAATAAGGAGAGCCAGCTTATTTGTTATGCTACTATATTATATATTATATATTTTTTGTTGTTGCTCAGATAAATTTCCTGTAGAAAAATGCGAACCATGTAGCGGTGGGATTAGTCGCTAAAGAAACAAGTATATATAAATATAATTGAATATACCTTCTAAGCATATTTGAAACAAAGATAATCCTTTACAATCGGAGTATGTAAATGGAATGTTGGGAGTGGTAACAGCTCGCTTACAAGAGGATTGGACTGTGTGGGAATGTGTAAACAATGGGTGGAAAAACTTACACAGTGAAAAAAGAACAAACGTTTGAAAAGTACACATGCGGTGAACATTTTTTCCTGTTTAAACATATAATGTTTTGGTTGAAAGAGAAACGACGAAAGACATTTCATTTTAATGTATGCTAATTATATTTTATCATATCTCTACACATAGTGTTATCCAAATGTTTCCTTTTGTCCATTGATCATGTTTACGCTAGAAGGATAGTGAAGATCTTTCATGTTACTTATGTTATGTTTACTTTCATTTTGCAGTTTGGATCAGTTCTTTTGTTTTATTGTTAAAGTTTAACTGTTGTCTAGTTGCGTGTGTGTGAATGTTTTTTTTATCACTGCTTATCACTGGTATGAGCAGTGGAAATTGAAGACGATGTTTGCTAGGGGGCTTTAATCCATTCGTTTGCTCTGTATTACTGTTGCTGTTTGTCATCAGATAAGATTTGGCAGAGTTCAAGATGTACCGTTCCATACCCAGGTATGCTGTGTGCAACAATTTGTTGGTCCATGTATTGTGTATTTTCCTTTACGCTCTTGTAAATGTCATTATCAATACGGTGCGGTAGATCGTCCAGAAAGGATAGTAGCATACAACATACAAAGTAAACGTGAGCGATGTATTGTACCCACTAACCATTCGGAAGATGAATAAAGAAATAAAGCGAAACTGTCGGAAAATTTGCATTCCAAAAGAAACTTGTGCTCTTGTCTTTAATTGTTCAAATACATTCAGCTCTCACTTTCTCGTCATGTGTTCTTCATCAACAGTCATCATGCATTAAGCAAATGTGTCAACTAAAAAAAGCCATTAACGGTAAAACCAGTCGGGAAAATGATAAGATGAGTAAAAACAATCTTGCACATTCGTTGCGTAAACAAATTTGTTAAATTTATTCATTTTATCAACCTTAATGTATCCAACGGAATATGTACAAACGGATCACAGCACACAAATCTGGTGCTATCGCTGTTCAAGTAGATTGACAACGTTAAAGTAGAGATTACTCTTAGCGATGTCTATTGGCCGTTTGCCTTGCAGATTGCGTATGCTACGATCGGCATCGGCATCCAGCAGCATTTGCACTAACTGCAAGTTGTTCTGTTCCACCGCGTAGTGAAGTGGCGTATCTCCCCGACTATCCTTAAGATCTACGATGTCCCCAGCTGTGCAACGGCTGAGCAGCATCCTCACTATTCGTAATCTACGTTCGCGTGTTGCCAAATGCAAAGCAGTCGCGCCGGATTTTAGCCTAATGGTGGGATTGACCTTGTGCTCCAGCAGCACGCGAACCATTTCCACGTTTCCGTGCATTGCCGCCACGTGCAAGGCTGTGTAGCCTTCGCCATTGACGGCGTTCAGATCGACACGTACTTTGTCGGCCGTCGATTCCTCTGGGCGCGGTTTCGTCGACAAACCGAAGGGTTTTCGAAGCAGATTATAGAACTCGGACGAACGCCTTACACAGCGATTGCAGGTGCACAGTGGGTGACATAATTTTTCCTCCGCAGCAAAGTCAGTCAACTGTGGTGAGTTTCGCTGGTTTCGTTCCGATGGGTTATGGGGCAAACCATCGTCCAGCCCCAGATAGACACAGGCCAGTTTAGTGTCCTGGGCGGCAATAGCTTCCAGTGCCTTTTCGACACGTTTCATCTCCTCAATCGTACGCTGTTCGCGGATTTCTTCCGGTGCATTGTCAGTGGAATGGTTGAAATCCTCTGCGTAGTAGATCGTGGTCTGAGGCATTGCAGAAAACTTTGCATTGATCTGGCCACGGACGTGCGAATTGCGGCGTTGGTCGTGCAGAGCATCAACGAGCAGTTTCGTAATGCGGACGTTGTGTGCGTAGCGTACTGGTGTTGCGCCTAACTTGTTCATCACATCGACCCGAGCAGCGTACTCGAGCAGCGTTTCCACGATATCTAAAAAGCCCCACTTTGCCGCATAATGCAGCGGTGTGTGGCCTAGCTCGGTGGCCGCGTTCACATCGACGTAGATGCGCATATGCTCGGAAAAGTACAGCAGCGCCTTGACGCATCCACTGTGGCCATTTAGACACGCTAAATGGAGGGATGTGTGTGCATCGTTGCTGGTACTGTTAATGTTTATTCCGGCATGAAGCAGCAACAGTAGCAGATTCTGATGACCGTTCGCTGCGGCGTAGTGCAGCGCGGTCCAGTTCTTCGCGTCGACGGCATTCACGTTCGGCTGGAGAGACAATATGAGCGTTAGGAGTTTCGCATTACCAAGGATAGCGGCTAGGTGTATGGCGGCCTGACCCTGCTGATTTTGGTCGTCTATCGAGGGCAGATAATAATATCCAGCCTCGGTCGGTACATTCCACAGCAGAGCCTGATTGTTCGTGATGTCCTGTAGTAGCTCCACCACCCTCGTCTCATCATCGTTACGCATCAGCGTGAGCAGATAGTTGAGAAAGTCGTCCGCATTACGGAACTCCAAATCGGATGAAACCGAGTCAGTGTCTGCGTTCGGTCTGGGTTCGAGATTAATGCCCAACCGCTGGGTACGCGTAATGCTACCACAACTAATGTACACGATGGCTGCTTCCAAGGTCGCAATCAGAAACCCATGTTCGCCCGTCTCGATGCGTTGCTCCCGGAATACGTTGTTAAACTGAAATTCCTTCAGAAACGTTATCGTCATTATCCAGTGGGTCAGTCCCGATTTGAGGATGAGGAAAATGAACAACGGCACCAGGTGGTCTGTGGTGAGCGTATACTGCTTGCCCAATCCACCCTTGGCCAGTACTTCCATCACCTTCTGCAAACAACCGATCTTGTCTATCACCGTACGAGCATGATCGATCTTGATCAGTTCCTTTTTCGCAAGCGGTATTAGTTCGCCATAACGTTGGGCTACCTCGAACTCCGTGCAATGCACATCGCCCAAGTTGCGCAGCGTCTTGTTAAACGCTTCTGCCTGCTCCGATCGACACACGTCGATCACGTTCTTTACGTGATCGTACAGCTTATCCATCACATACGTCTCGATCGCAACTTTCACGTTGCCCCGCAACAACATATCCCGCTGGCAGCGATCCTTCAGCTTACGGTTCTGAAGGATCAGATCAAGACACTCGACGTAGATCATTTTCACAGCGGCCTTTTGTTCGTCGAACTGCCACTTTGCAAAGTCACCGTGCGCACGTACGAACTGCTGCACCTTCCCATCCATCCGGCCAAATATATCCTTCTTCTTGGCGGCCGTCCGGATGAACTCGACTGCCTCGGTAAGACTGCCAATGCCAAGGAAACGTCCGAGCGAAAAATCATCCTCCGCGTATACTCCGTACTTCTTCATGTCGTGCAGTGGCCGCTCAATGCACCACACTTTGTACTTTAGTCCGTCCCGGTAGAAAATCTCCTCAAACAGTATGCGAACTCGTACATCCCCGAACGCGAGTGCCCTCTCGTCTAGCTTCAGCTGCAGGAAGTTCAGGTTGAAGAAGTGCGTCTCCGGTAGCTCCTCGTTCGGAACCAGTATGTGCGCGAGGGCAAACTCCTGATCGACCAGGCACTGTTCGCTGAAGGAACCGAACCGGGGAACGCACACGATCCATCCTTCGACGGTGGCCGTCTCCAGGATGCTGTAATGATCGTTCAACAGCCGCTGGTAGTAACCGTTGGCCGATATGTCTTCGTCGTAATTCTGCAAATCCATCGTCGCTGCAATCAGTTACGCGGATCCGCACCTTGCTCAACACATTCACTCTATTCGCGCTACGAATGTACGGTGGTTGGTGAAACCGTTTCACCCAGAGGTTTCACTGTCTGCCCACACGCGCACAGTTACACGGCAATTACACGAAACGACCCCGAGAAAACGATATTACTAGCTGGAAAATCACACTGTCCGAATCATTAGTTCTGATGCCTTTAAATGTATCCCACAGTTGAAACATGGCACCCACACAGTAAGGAACCGGAAGACAGACTATCCCGAAAGTCACAGATAAAGTCAGTAGTTTTTTTTTCACTTCAATCACTTCGAAATAAACCGTACGCTTGACTTGGGAGGTTTCCCCGTAAAATCTGACACGGCTCAAATATACCGAGGCTGGAGTTTTAGGTTCTTCCGTAGTGTCACAGGTAAACTTCTTCGGCAGCACTTTCCATTCTCTTTTTTGGTATCCTCCGCACAAAACGCACTCGGCGGTTGATGCACAAGCAGCCAACGCAAGATGGTCTCCGTGTAACCTTCGCGGTAAAACTGTGAAATGAAAATGCGGCAGCGTAGAGTAACTGGTTCACCGTGCCCGGTCTACACTGTTTCCCCCCACACCGGAATCCATGTCTCCGTCGGTTTCAGCTATATTGTAGCGACGCCATCAACTGCGCTCGTCACCAACTTCGTGGCCGCTGTGGGGCTTCACTTGTGGGGGAAGCTTATAAAACCGTGTCCAAACAACGACGACAGTACACCAGAAGTGTACACGCACGGTTCAGCGCACAACTCACTCTGTTGGTCATTCGTAGCGAACCGCAGCCAAACCGCTTGGCGACTGCTGGCATGTACTGGAGAAGACTGTACGATGGTTTGTTCCACTATCGTTTGTAAGTACCCACTATCGTTTGTTTGGCTTTTTTTTTGTTTTGGGTGGCTGAAAGTTGAATAATTTCTTGAGTAAGATCATGAATGTGGCTGCTGATTATGAATCGTGGAATGCGAGCGCCCGTACATATTTCATTAATAAAAACAAGAGAAAAAAAGAGCGAACGATTTCGGGAGATATAACAGAAAGTGAGAGACCGAATGAAAGAGTGTGCGCGCGATCCTTCCACGTAAAGCCATTTCCAGTGTCTCCCAACGATACAGTCATTGCCACGCCAACTGGCCTACTCGGATCCCAGCAGGCTTCGTTCCGTTTAATATTTGTTAATTTCATACAAATGCTTCGAAATCGATACACAGAAAAGAATCAATTTTTGATATTTTAGATTTCTTTTTAATCGCTTGAAAAAATGGAACTGTATGTCCAACTGAGTTCAACTGAGATTAAACCTTATGGACCAAGACTGCTGGAGGCCCCACGTAGACTGAATGTTGGGGCTTTATCGCTGTGATTGTCCTTCGGGTCCCCAAACATAGAATTAGATGGAGGGTTATTCAAACAGTCTGCTGCGAAGTAGTCTAAAGTCACATTGATTACCCTTCCGCGCTTCTATTTTGCTGTTTAAGCTGAAGTGGATGACAAGTGCTTATTTAACAATGAGTGAGGTGCCTCATTTTGAAGCTCCAAAAATAGTTGAAATCTGAACAACTCCCTCTCTTCCTTCACATCGAGAATGGTCTTGGAGTAATGGGTCTGGATTTCGGAGGTGGCCTCGACTTTCTCTCCGGTGTGGCTTGATCCTGCACTACTCTCAAATCCAAGGTAACTTAAAAAAATAGAATATTTCTCCTTCTTTAACCTCGGAAAAGGCTTGAGTTTCTGGTCCATGTTCTGTATTGTTATTGACAATAATAAATGACAATCGAAAAGCTTGTTGGCCACCAATCAACTCTTCAGTTGATCACGGCATATATTAAAGGGAAATTTGTAGGTATTTGAAATTTGTACAGTTTCCGGGTGTTTTGTGAAAATTTTCCAACTTTTCTTCCAACCATTCGTGAGATTGAACCCATCAAACAAACTAACGTTCATTTTTTACATATTATACTTGTTAAAGTACTTTGAAGAAACAAGCAGCTGTGTATGCGTTTGAGAACCGCTGCCCATTAGCAATGAACGCATACAATGCGCGTTAGTGCAATCGATGCAACGATGAGCATTACTGTATGCGCGATAAGCGCTTCAATTCACGGCCATGGCAAGGGAGTGCTCTACTAAGAGCGTATCAGTAATTTCGTCCTATTCGGCTCATCCGTTTCTCGGAAGAAAAGATTCGAACGGATGCAAGAAGCTTGATGGGCGTTGCTTATCGCTCGTCAAATAATTAAATAATCTTGTTGAAGTTTTTAACTCTTAACTCATGACTGTTGATTAGGTTGATTAACTGATTACATATCTCATTCGTTACCATCCCCAACTAGAGGCCGACATTTCGAGCAATTAATTGTAATGTTTGTACAGTTTACTGTCTAGCTTTTCTGAATCGGTTGCATTACAACTTTACCCGTTTGAATGGTTAATTTTATCCTAAAATATGCTCCAAGGTTACATAGTGGTATTGTTTACGGTTCGCCAGTTTCGGTATTACATTCTATTCCACACCGTCACGTTCATTCAATTAAGCGCATGTACGGGTGATGATTGTTTAATGTTTGCGTACTGATCACTAACACAGCGGTCTACTAAAGCGATCAAACAAATACGTTAGGAAGTAGTAGTACGGTGAATCTAGCTGACGCATTTTCATAATAATTTGGTGCGGAACAAAATGCCGAGACTGCCACAAAGACAACGTTTCGAGCGGAATTTAGCAAGCTTTCGATTTAAAAAAAATGTTTGCTATGAAATGGCTCTTAACCAAACGAGTGCGAAATATGAGAGCTTGATTTCTTATCAAAATCTTGACACCGAAATGAACGGCACATGCGAAACAATGCTGCCGTTTGCTTCACAATATTAAATTAGGTTTGAATAAAACATATACTACTGATCATCATGCAGCGATAGAGGAGATGATTTTGTTTGTTTAATCTCAGTTTCAAGCTCACTCCGTGATACCATGGAAAGATCATGAATAAAGCTACAATTTAAAAAAGTATACCATTTGATTGTCATGATCATTAAGCGCTAACAATGAATAAAAAAAGAGTGGCGAGTTTTGTGTTATGGCTTAATGTTTATAATTCTGTTGAAACTGTAGAAAGGCTATCTTTTTATATTTTGATGGGTTCGCATGTAAACCGCTCGTGCTTGTCCAGGAAGCAATGGACAGCTGGTGGATTTCTCCATTTTTCACATTGTACCGCTACTGGTGCTGCAGTATCCATAAGGGGTTTGTTTGTTTGTGGCCTTTTTGCAGCATCGGACAGAAATAGCATAGTGCGCGACTTCCGAAAACATTCTGTTGGTGCTGGTCTGATGCCAAGCGGAGTTGGGCAGCAGCAGCTCAGTTGATAATCGTTTGTCCGAAGACCACCATAATTGTCCATCATGCTACTGGCGGTAGCATTACTTTTATCGGTAAGCCATTACTCTGACCCGTAAACCAGTTAATAAAGACTTGTTAAACAAAGAAGAAAAAAAAGGTCGGCAACACATGCTTTGAAGCTTTTTCTCTAACTGGTCTGTAATCAGTTCGAGAGGATGTTAGGGCCAAAGTGTCATCAACACACGTGTAGCATCTTCTCTTGCCAGAATGTCCAATGGGTAGACTGAACGGGTCGATTGCATAATGAAGCAAGTGATAATTTAGCCAAGAATCGTGACATAATCAAGTGCTTATTTTACTCCCTCTTTCGTCTTACCGGTGTCCAATTTTTTCCCCCGTGTACGCAGACTTTGATACTGCGAATGGACGCGAGGTTTTTGGAAATCAGCAAACAGCCACCCGGAACCGTGGCGATTGTGCCAAGTGATGACGATGGCGAAAGTGTGCTGCTCGATCCATTATTGGATGATCTGCAAGAACTCGACCGCGAAAAAGGCAAGTGAAACTGCTCGGTCCAATGTTCGTGTAACAGTGATAATGTCTAATCTTGGGATTTTCTTCTCATTATGCTCGTTCCATTTCGCCTCGCAACGAATGATGAACCTGCAGCAGCTAGTGAAATGATTTCGGTGAAACTGTTAAACCAGTACCACGCGAAAACATACGATGTCGCGGATCAGCTGAACGGTAACGACATGGTTCTCGATGATGATCGTCCATTATCAACGGGTTTGGACTATGAGATGGTGAACCATTTGCAAGAGCATGGCAATCACGTCGAGGTGCCTCACGTTCACCCATCTCCAATCGATACGGATGTGACCGACATGGAGGAAAATGGTATAGAGCAAGATTTTATCCCAACAGAAACCATCCTCGACAATCGTTTGCTGGACGGTTGGGTACAATCCGACAACAGCGTGGTACCGTCGGGCGAGTACAAGTTGCTTCCGAGCACCACCATTGCTGTGGTTGATGCGCGTGAAAAAAAAGCCAAATCGATGACTACTGCTGCTGCAGCTACTACTACTACTACCATGACCTCTACTAGTACAACTACGAGAACGACTACCGTGCGTAAAATACAGCGCAAGATACGTCGGTTGCCGTCGGTTACCAGTTCAAGCAGAACCCACCCGCCAACTAGTACAAAGAAAACACTTAAGGACAGAGTGGTGAATCCGACCACAGCAACTACCACTAGCCAAAAGCCACCCGTTCCCAAGATAGACATTACAAAGCTTAACCTGGACCATCTTGAAAATGACCTGCTATCCTTTCCCACACTGGTTCCCCCGCAGGCTTTGGCACTCGCGTCCGTTTCTACGTCCGCCCGGTTGCTTCCGAGAAGTATAAAACCTGAGGAAATGATTCCTACCTGCGGCTGCCAGCACAAGAAGCGATCACTCTCGAAGGATATGTACTCGTCCGAGGAAATGCTCGATCCAGCGGATGACTATGATTACTACGATGACTACGACTATAACGAGGTGCAGAAGATGCCTAGCCCAAGAGCGCTTGCTGATCGGCCGATGCTATTTCCGGCCATGTCGCGATTGCTAGCTGGTGGTTCCAGCGAAGTTCAGGAGAGTAGCATTGAACGGGCGGAAAAAGTACACGGCACACTGGAAAGGCTGATGGGCATCGTGACCATCTTTTCACATGTTGATGATTTTATTCAGCGGAAAACGAAACAATCGATACGACGGTTGGCACGTCTGTATGAGAGCGAAGAGTCGGATTAGGATGAGGATCAACAACGGTTGTTGGTTTACTAGTGATTTTCCATTCGTATGACATGTTTACCCAATGCCGTGCGATTGTAGTGATTGGGAGGGCAAAAGTTTGCTTACTGTAGTGTTCTTGTAAATATAATTGTCTAGATGCGTTTCAAAGTTCGTTCGGTAGAATAAAAGTACGTAGCGGTGGGCGCTATTGCCAGGTGCCGATGTGACCCTGCCTGCCTGTGACGTTACAAAGTGTCCGCTACGTTTAAGACTTAATTGCTTCATTCATCAATGCGCTGTAAATTTGAAACCTTGTGCACAATGTACGTACGCAGCAGTGTTACGATGTACGCGAAGCGAACTACACATTTATTCTCCATTGTTTAGCTGATGCTTCACTTTGGCAGCGGAACAGCTGCGTCAGGGTAGAAATTCGAAAAGAGATGACTAACGCGCTTTAAATTCTACCAGCGTCATCTTCCACCGTCGAGATAGTGAGCACGATAACGCCCGGTGGATAATTGTAGATACCTGAGGTATATGTATGTCTCAACCTGTGAGCGTCAGTTCACATATGAGCTGACCGGTTTTGTGCCACTGGCCCACTGTCAGTGGATGGCCATTGTTTGGAGCAATTCGTGTCTGCAACGAAACATGAAAACTGTGCGAGCTATGTGATATCTCACGATTTGTAGCTTCACATATGAGAGTGTGAGTTCAAGGGCTACGAATATGTACCGGAAGCAAATGCGATTGCACCACTTTAGGTTAGACCGCAGTCGGTCGGTGCTATCGGATGACGATCGTCAATACGCATCAAGTTTACATAATGTGATTTACAGGTCAAATTTGGTAGATACTTTATTTGTTCCAGCTCCTATTCTAGACGCATGTAGAACTTTATTCAAGATGCATTTGGACAAATGGTTTCTTCTTTAAGCTCACTTTTGAGAATCGGCACAGTGTGCCAAAGAATGAATCTTGGGCTTAAAGTTTACGAAAGTGTTGTGCTCGAAACCTTGCGATCGAGTTATAACACGATCAGCCTTGCACGTCGTATACATTCATAGACATCTGGAGCACAGTCCATTGGGCACAATGCCATGCAAATACGCAGAAAACATGTTTTTGGATAAGTTTTTGTTTTAATCTTTATTTAACAATTTGTACCTTGACTTGATTGAACCGTAACGGTGATTTATTGCTTCTGCTTCAGTTCGTTAGCGGTCTTGGTGAAGATTTCGAAGGTGGAATCGTACAACATCTTCAATGCCTTCTGCATCTCCTCGGACTGCACGCGCGTATCTGTCTTCAGCTTTTCGACCGTCTTCTGTGCCTCGGCCACCAGAGACTCTACGTTGGTCTGTACCTGCTGCTGATATTCCTTTGCCTTCTGCACAAGCTCCGGGTTTTGCTGGGACAGAGAAGCAGTAGTTTCCTCTAGCTTGACTTTCAGATCCTTTACGATCGGTTCGAAGATGTCCGAGTGCTTTTTGCCTTCCTCATCGAGCACCTGCTGTACTGATCGGAGCTTTTCTACGTACTGGTTGGTGTTTTGCTGGATCGTCTGGACTACCTCTTCGTTCGATTGGAATCCAAGCGACTTCAGCACGTTCTGTTGGGTCTCTTGAAACGCAACCTCAATGTTATCCTTGATGGTCATGAGGGTTTGGAAGAAGTTGGGCTCTGCAGCAGGTGCCGCTGGGGCATCCCGACGAACGAAGGCAAAGCTTCCCTGTTAGGGTGAAATGATACATTATAGCACACCGTAACGCTATTCGTGAACGTTAAGTCATACTGTATACACACCTGAATTACGCACAGGGCCACGATAATACACACAAGCTTAGCCATGATAGCGGAGTACTATTCGTTACGTCTTTCGAAGGATCACTGATCGAGCGCGGATTGCGTTTGAGCAGGGTAGGTCCTAACTAGCAACTGAAGCACCGAACCGCGTAGTTGAACGATTTTATACGCCCCACCACATAGTGTTCAATTTTGTGCCGCTGTGGGTGTTTGCTGTTCGTGTGTCTATGTATTTGTTGACCGTTCAGTATGCTTCTAACGCAAGGAAACGCAAAGCAGCGTGGAAAGATTCTCGGCATTATCATTTGTCTATTGATTTCTCCCTGCCAAGGTAGGTACTGGAGCGCAGCACTTAGGAGCGAATTGTTTGCAAACATTCTTCAACACACATTTACAAGCACAAAAACAGTGCAATGATGCAGTCGAATGTTGGTGATCATTTGCTGCTTTGAAGAAAAAAAAAAACACACACATTTTGACCGTTAAATTTATTTTTCACCAACAAACCGAGCATACTGCAAGTTGAACTGAAGCACAAAAAGCGCAACCCCACCTTATCGCTTTATTTTTGCTTCCAATTATCACAACGGTACGGGCTGAATAATCTTAAGCTGGGGTATGATGCATGGTGTTAGTTCATTGGAAAAATCCACTAAATATATGTGTGGTTTGGTTCTATGTTTGCCATCAAATCTATCTCTCTGTTACTGTCGCTCCGGTTTATTATGCTAAACCTATCTGTACAAAGCGATGCATTGAGAGGTACGATAATTTATATGCGAGTCATATCATCGTTAGATAAATGAATATATTACTTTCGTGCACCAGAAGGCTCGTCACAAAGTGATTAAAAGCAAAGAAAAGTACAAGTTGCACTAGTTAAAAAAGAAACTATGTATGACATTCATAATACATATCAACCAATTTTTTAAATTTCAAACAATACATTTACATATTTCAGTTTTCTCACTTACTATTCTATGATTACATTTATTGTAATTTTAACAATTTATTCGCAAACTATACTTCTTAGAGTTTTCTTGCTTATATCAATATCTTCTTGATTTAGCATGAGTTCTATGGAGTTAATAAACATTTTCATAATTTTGACTTTTTTGTCTTTTGTGCTTTGATTTAATGTTGGTTTGCTGAGCTCTTCAAAAGGATAGATTCGTAAGCCTTTTTTGTATGTTATACTTTGCAGCCATTCGGAAGAAGTTTTAAGAAGATGCCAAATTTAATGACAAGAGAAGCACATTCATTCAATATATCGTATCGTATTTACTTACAAACATATGTACATTCGTTATTATTACTTAAAAAGTCACTAATCATTTCGACTCAGTACATCTGAAATTCATCGATCAATCAGTTTCGTGTAAACTCTTCAGTCCCTAACATGCAGTGGTGTCAAACTCAAAACACCTTGCATGGTAACGTTGCATACAACATTACGGTATTTGCGCAAGCATGTGGGTTGAAGAAATATTCGCATTGTGCAGCAATAAACTGTATTTCTGCTTTATTGTTACCATTATGGCCATTCCGTATTATGGGATTACTCAGTATTATGGGATTACGCATTATGGGAGCGGCTCAGTGACCGAGTAGATCGCGGCGCCGGTCTTCGAACGACTAGGACCGAGGTTCGAATCCCATTCGGGCCGTTCCTCCGTATGCAGGATTGTCTGTTGAGGGTACATTCAAGTCAAGGAAGCAAGAAATGGTAGGCCAAGACATCTAGAGGTTAAAGAGCCATAGAAGGAGAATATTACATTATACATTTTTTAGTTTTATAAAAGTTCTATGTAAAAGTTAAATCTAATATGAATTTTCACTTAATATGAAACTTAATAAAACGCTATAAAAATAATAAAGCTTAATTCTACGCTAGACTTTAAAGAAATGTATGATCCTTCAATAGTTGCTACAAAGGGAATAATTTAGAGCATTAGGAAAACAACGGTTAATGGCGTACCAGATTGCCCAGAACTTAAAAAACACAGAAAATTCAAACCTTCTCAAAACCTTCTAACCATTAAAAAAATATAAGTATTCTGAAAGAGCCCTGATTTGTGAAAATGTTATATCTTTTTTTACACTACTTCATTGCTAAATTATCTGAATAACTATTATTTTATTTAAACAAATTGATTAACTGAAGGATTTAACTTAAGATTAACTAAATTCATAGAAGGTGAAACGCCATAAAAGTTAGTAACAAAAAATGTCATACATTTTCTAATACAATAAATTTTGTCAGAATGTCAGTCGTCTTATAGGAACTGGCATCAAATAAAAAAAAACTTAAAATCAATTATCCAATCTATTATTATCTATGAAAGCTTGCAAATTAAAATAAATTTATTTACAAGCTTTATTGAGTACGCCATTTCATACAGGTCATGGTCAAAACATTTCTCCAATTTTATTTTACAATTTCCATTTTTTTAGTAGAACTGATGTTGTAATGCTCTAACATCGATTCGTCCGCATTTGGTTATCTTCAGTTAACGACTTCCTTCACTTTCTGTTGAATTGCATCTCCCAGTTCACTTGTTTTCGACTTGAAAAGTTCGCCCATTTCACCCAGTTTGTTAAAGAATGACTGAAAAGTTGTAAGGTAAAACCAGAAAATTATTATTTGCCAGGAGTTGGGGGAAACAGTAAAACGAACTCTGTTACATCAACTTACATCAACGTTTTCCTTTGTGAATGTGTCGGAGATCGTCTTTTTAATTGTAGCTACCCCTTCCTCCACTGCGTCACGGCGTAGACGGGCAGCAAGGGTGAACTAATATGGTGCGTTGGAGTAAAACGAAAAAAAACATGATTAAGTTGTTTAATAAATGAGCAATGCATATTGTACAAACTAAATGATCATTCGGTCACATAAATTAAAGATCAAGTTCGTGGTGGTGTGCTATGTTTTACAAACAAGCGTAGTACTTCAACAACCGTTTAGAAATACCCTCGCAAACATTTTTTTACTCCATTAACACCGTTTGCATTACAATCACGTGATCACAGAATAAATGTGAAAAGCACCACGATTTATTTCATCGCAACCTCGTATAGGTAACAATAGGCTTCCGTTCAATCACCTGAATGATGCAGAAGATCACAAGAAATAGCAGTACGAGCTTGGCCATTGTGTATGGATGGAATGGGATTGGATGCTTATTGGCACACGCAAATTATAACTTCACCGCGTAACTCCAAACACAAACTGTGCTAGCGATCCGACACAGACGAGCTAATAATCACGAATGTTAAAAGTCGTCGCACTTGAACTGATGTTTTATTTACTTGGCGATGTTGCAGGCTTTGGGCGTATAGATGATGTTGGTGGAAACGATCGTTGGTATTATTTACTGGCAGAGCTACGACGTACGTCAGTTTCGTTGCGAGTGTGCATGTGTTTCCCGCAATTTAGTCCGAATTCGTTCTCGCTTATCAGTCTGTCATGCACATATACACGATTGGCTCATCGATAGAACCTCAGTCAAGCCGGGCAGCACGATCGGAGCGGAGTAGGAGCGGTATATAAAAGTACTTCCGATTGATAACGTACGACGTCAAAAGAATTTAGCAGAAATTCCTTGAACGGATCAAATTTAAAAATTCTTCAAATAAATAAAGACAACATTATAATTATGGCAAATTAGGGCAAATTTTAGATCACAAGAACAGACTTCAAAACAAGAGCTGATCAATAGAATGTAGATCAGTTGATTGGAGTAATAGTTCAACGAGTAATGTAATGTGTTTATTACCCGTTCATTAATAGTAATTCAAGAACAATTTAGCTTCCGCTTTTAGCTCAAACTACTGACCACCCTTTACAGCATAACCGATGGCCTCTGTGAATAAGGTATAGCTTTATTTCAATTGGAATTCAATGTCACCTCATTGCTTGTTCACGTTGCCCTCGATCCGGTTTGAGGGTACCATTTTTTGTTGTCGTTGTCCATTTCACACCGGGTGTTGTTTCGCCCCATCAGCAGAATTGATCCATTAGGCCGGTCGCATATCCTCCTCCCCATGTGCTGATCGTACGCTTTCCTGTTGTTCCCGGGCACGTTGCACTTTCTGGCGTGCTTGCGTTTCGAGTACTTGCAGCACGCCTAGAACCATGTCGTAAAACCGCTTAGAGCTTGTTATCCGTCGTAGGTGATAGCCCTTTAGTGGGAAAAAGTCGTCCCCATCATCGTCGAGCTGATCGACAAACGGTGATGCTTGCTCTGTTACTGCCTCGCCAGATTCTAGCGACAGTGCCAGCAGCGGTTTTTCCACCCGTCCACCGAATATTGCACTCCCGAACAATGGTGGTAGCTGTGCATGAAAAGTGGGAAAAAAAAGGAATTGAAAAATATGAAAAAATAATCGACAATCGTGCCGACAGTGTCGCGATTCGACATCATGCCACCAATATCAAATTACGTAAAAAGCAACGCGCCAATCGCCGAGTGAATGAGCCGAGCAATGACCATGACTGTTGACTTAATGCGTATTAGACATGAACCCGAACCGCCCGAACGCTTCGACACATATGTACGCTAAAAGCGAACTAAACAGTTAACGAATTCGGCACACATTCTATGTTAAACTGTGCAGAGCTTATGTGTTGTAATCGGCACACTGTAAAGCTGTAAATCTGTTGCAACCAAGCAGTATAAAATAGTAAGATGAAATATAATTACTCGTAACGAACCGTCAATGATCGGCGAGATACGTTATCCTCGCACCGTACCGGAACTGTTTGCGATTGCTCTTGTCGCCTTGACCGTTTCTTGGGAACAATCTGAATGGTGTCCAGAATGCGGAGCACTATCTCTAGCAAGGGTGATTTGGAAGCTCCGTTCGATGGAGCAGTAGCGCTCGCGAACGTTTTGATAGCTGCGGCATGGTCCGTTTTCACCGCACGCCACTTAACGTGTGAAAATCATAATCGGATAGTAGTCCTTGTACACATATAACTTGCAAACGATACTTACGCATGCCACTAGTTCCAGATGTAAAACGGTACAGCAAAAGACGGTCACTAGGCGCAGGTTCATTTCAAATTACCGGCAAACGATTGATATTGATAGTAGATCGAACAGTTGGTCACTCGGTACGGCACATTACCCTCTGCCAGGGGTACTGATGTTTGGCTGTTCAACGGGTGGATCTAACTGACCAGATGGCTGATGCAACATGCTTCCATTTGCAGAAACCTCCCACAAATGACCCTCCAAATGCAAAACATGGCCCTTGCTAGAGGCTACTAGTACACGGTGTCAGAAACGTGAAAGTCACCGTGCAATCATGCGAATAGTCTACAATGTACCGTTCTACAAGAAACATCTTTCGCTTGCAAATCGATCCATAGTGTATGATTAATTTTGGACACAATACGGTCATGGATAGACAATAATTGAGTAAGGTATGATTGTGTACGCCTATGTAAGTACTTTAGTACATTTTCACTATATCCAGTGCACTGCAGTATGTTGAACATCTTTTAATCAAAATAGAAGTATAAGATTAGAGAAAACGTTTGATAGCAATTTTAATGTAGAAGCTTTTGTACCATTTTTTCGCAAAATAATGGCATACGAACTTTATCCCCCAAAAATGTACACCCATGCTTCCAGTTCTGAGGCAGATGTTTACATGTTTACTTCAAAGTGGCTATTTACACTCGTCATCTTGTTTGAGCATAGCGGAATGTGAACTCTGCGCGCTTAAATAGAGAAAGTCACGTAAACTAGTTCCGACACCATGTTGTCCCAAGCACCGCTGTAACTCTAGGTGGAGCCTGACCTTCCGCTACGGTGTTTATGTGCTTTTGGTGAAGGACTAGGTACCGTAACAGAACAACAGTCTACTGCATCGCCATGAACAACTAAACCAGGTGCAGAGGCGGAATCGTACCAGTGCCAAACCGAACGATGAACGGACTCGTGGAAGTCGTTGTATTAGCTTCCGTTCTGGTTGCAGGACTTCTAGTGCAGAAGGTACGCATGTCGTATTTTTATAGACTTTTCTTTAGAATAGATAGTAACGATACGTTTTCTAAACATAGGTATGCGGAGAAACCAACTTCTTCGAACATGCGGAGCCATCGCAACATGTGATGCACATACGGAAGCTTACCGATAGTGACAAATTAAGGATTGAACTAGAGCCTGTATGGTTTCATTTGGAGTCAACCGAACAGCGCCCGTCAAGTGAAAGTCAACAAGTCAAACGGCAGGCTGACGTGAGACGCCCTTTTCGAGCATATTCCAACAGAGAAGAGTTCGCCCGTGATCAGCAAAGGAGGAATTCGCGTTCAGGGCACTCAAACGACGATAATGAAGATTCTTTCTTAAAAGATTACTGGCAGATGGAGCGACCAAACAAATTATCGTCGCACGAAATAACAAAACAATCCACCTCAATAGAGGAACAGTTGGAAAACACCTATCTACCGAGTTGCTTCCGAGCGTACATGCGGGAAATGTATGATCGCAATAGCGAAAGTGTCCGCAAGTTGATGCGCTGTTTGGCTCAACAGTCGGATGAAAGCTGTCTGATCGAAACTGGTCGAACACACGGCCATTTGCAGTCACGGTACTCCGACAGCGCGGAGGACGATTATTACCCCAAGGATAAGCGCATACGGAGGATGCCCGAACGGAAGGTGGTGCGAAAGCGAAAATACAACGAGTCGTATGACGATACGACTCAGGAAAACGCAACGGACGAAGAATTAACATTTGAGCAGCTGTTTATCCGTTCGGACAGCGATGGTGGTGGACAGATCTTTGAACCGCTCAACGAAAACAACGCATCAGAAAGTGAGGACAGTAACGATAGTTCTTCAACTGGTGAAGCGCGACGAACCAATGATGACGGTAAATCTCGAGATACGGATTCGCAAGAAGCGGTCGAACGTTTGTACACGCGTGACGGCCGGTTGCGACCGGTAGCTTACAGAAGATTGCCCCAGAAGTATAATACACGGAGTCGACAGCAGTCAGACTCGCACTCGGAATCGGAATCGGAACAAGGCAGTGAGGGGGAGGAGAGTGAAGAATCTCGTTAACACTATTAGTAGTAAAATAAAGTTTGAGTTGATAGAGTAAATGGTTTTAACATGTTATGATCATTCGTAGAAACGGTAATATTCTGAGTAACAAACAATGTATATTGTCGTAAGCGCCGTTTTCAATCAAATAAGTACAACATGGACATATTTTAGATACTTTTTATTTGTATAAACGTTCATCGCATTCACCTTTTGTTAACTTGTAGTCCGTCATGTCTGTTTTCGTGTCCAAGAGTCCGTCCGACAAGTCTTCCAGAGAGTCCCGTACTGTTTCTACTGCCGTTGTTGGTAGTCTGCGTTGTCAGGTTAGTCAGGTTAGACGATCGGAATTTGTCAGCTAGTAGTATAAATCCAAAAAATATAAATAATATTATTTTGTTTCGTAAACGTATCCTAATATTCTAAATTTCTACGATCTTTTTCGTAACCGATTGTTACGAGGATTTACGTTCTGGTTCGTTTTCTGTTCAATTTTCCGCCCAATCACGCGGAGACCTTTCGACGCAATTCGATTCAATTTTGGAGGTTTGTATTCGCCTTCGATCGGTTCAATTTCATACCTTTGCAAACCATCACCTTGCTCGATCACGGTACGCGTACCGTACTTTAAGGGGAGCGTGAAGTTTTTCTTGTGCTTTTGCTGATAGATGTCGTAGAAAAGTACGGTCAAATTGCCGATGACATCGTTAGTCGTCGGACTGTACTCTTCTCTTGGTAGAGCGTCTAAATGTTTCTTGATTTGCTCATACGTTATTGGGTTTGAGACATCTCCAATGTACACAGCTGGTTCGATATCGTTTTTCAACATCCTGGGAGCACCTACTACCTCACCAGCTTCCGTTCCCGCCTTCACGAAATTGGCTTGGTTCGAGGGCATGCAATGGCAAACGAATCCTCCCTCACGATCAGTGTCAAAATTCAAATGATACTCTTTACGCTTTGATCGCGGTATGCTGGGTAATCGACGTAAGATTCGGTTTCTTGCTCGAAAGTTCGACCGTATGGGCATGAGTGTATGGTAAAAGAATTGCTTTGGGTCAGACCCACTAATGCTCATGGTAAATGTATCATCTTTCACTGGGGCCAACATACTGCGCTTTAACCGCGGTATATCATTATTATAATGAGTGTCCTGAGCGAATGTTTCAGATACTGATCTATTTAACTGATTATCGTTTGCTACAGCTAGCACATACCGTCTGTTATTGCAGTCACACTGGCAGTCTGTAATGTTAAAATATAAAAAAAAATTCATTTAAAAATTCGTTTTAGTGTGTGTATGGATCCTTGCTTACCACGAACAGGATGATCCGCATATGCCTGTAGCTTCACTTTCGAACACCTGTTTTTGGTTTTCGGTGCCAACACCTCAAAGTCGTAAGTGTCGTAACTATCCTCTTCACAGCAGCAAGGTTTTTCAACGTCGTAATGATAGTGGTAAGATCTAAGTGATGCCATAAAGAGAAAGTAAAACCCCATTTGTTTGTTTCGCTCCATTGATTGATTCACCCGTTTATGTAGATTTTGTTCACTTGTCATCACTTACTTTCCACATCCTCGATCTGGTAACGTTTCTACCGCTGCATCTAGTCTGTCGTACGTTTCTTTATGGCAATCGGTAAACTTTTCCACGTGGTAGTTATAATTGCGAAGCTTCCGGCAATCCGGATCCTTGGGAGCTTCCACGTCAAAGTGATGCCGGCAGGTAGGACATTCGTTGCAGCACTTTTCATGTGGATATCCTTCACTACCGTGGCATGATCTTCGAGGTAGACCGTTACCCACCTGTACCTCGGCACAGATCAACACAACAAGACTTAGCGCGATCCAATGGAAGAACTTCATCTTTTCACTCAGCAAGAGTACTGGAAGCTGACCAACAAATACTGGAATGTTTTATAACATTTCCTCGCCCAAACACCTGGGCACATTTCTGGAAGCAGAGTCTAGATAACGACTGGGTCACTTTTCAACAAACAGCAACCAAAGCTTTTGTCTTGGTAAAACGGTTACGAACCATGGGTTACGTACGAATGGCTTCAGAAAGGTCACGTAGTGAAACGGGTGAGCTTATAGCATTAGTGCTGAGTGTGGCATCACACCGTAGCAAAATAGTGCAGGGCTTTAGTGAGTATGTTTATTCATTGTGCTCAGCATGTTTTAACACGTTTTCTACAGTAGAAAAGAGGTTTGTCCCGATAAGCATTTCTGTACATGCGTAGCGTAGTGGAACTATAAACTAGATGCGGAAAGCGCCGGTTCAACATACTGACGATAGAAACCAAATGTAGATAAAGTTTATACACCGCACGAGGAATTGTATAAGAAGATGTTTGAAGTTTTTTTTTTTAATTTAAGCACGTATTAAGCAAATGTTTATGTTGGATACAAAAATAGTTATGCTAATTTCTTCCAGTTCTTTCATGTCTAATGATTGACTGTTTGTGCCTTATATTATCAACAGACGGATTTTGTCAGTGACGGATCAACCTATGAGTAGAGAAAAAGGGTCCGCTGGTCAAAGAGAGCTACAAGCAATAAGCTTGCAAACCACACCAAATTCACCCACCTCTCTCCCGGACTTCATATCACAACATCGGATACTAAGGATCCCCTCAGTTCAAACCGTTTTATTCTGAAACGCGCTACAACACAGATGAATGTCTCAAGCTCCCTTAATTCTCGAAAGGGAAGATCGAAGATGGATTGCATTTCCCTTCTTCCACGTGTTCTTCCGCGTGTGTGATAGGTCTACAACTATTAATGTTGACCCCCAAACTTTAATTACGCCTAGTACCTCCATAGAGCTAAATCCGTCATTGACATGTGCATGCTCCAGACAAGATCCGCTTCTTCTGCTACGGCACTCTACAACCTCAAGAGGTCTTCGTAATTACTGAATTCCATGAGGGACAGAATAGGAAAGACCTGCGTACGGGGTAACGGTCCCGGATGAGATTCATTCTCCCAGTTTTGCCTTGTGAAGACCGGCTCCGCAATCATGTAGACTATCGAGCTGCACCAGCGTATCATAAAAAGTTATTTTGCTGAGCTTTACTAATTACACTAATTTGCTATACCGCAGCTACAATCATTCTAATATACCGTTTTTTTTCTTTGCTATTTCAATACAACCCCGAGAGAGCTTCCTCTGTCATTTCCTTCTGCCAACGAGCCTCCACCCAGCCCAAAATATCAGTGTTTGTAGAATTATTTATACCAAGTAGTTGTATAGCCCAATCTGTACCTATGGAAGAGCGGATCCGAATGGGATTTGAACTCCGATCCTGGCGTGTGAAGACTGGCGCCGCAGATAGAACTTTCTAGTTGGTTAGGGCGTTGCTTTCATCGATAAGTTCTGTATTTCAATAACAATCACTCAATTCCACAGCGTTAACAATTGTTTGGAAATCGTTCTGAGGAATGCAAATATCGAAATATTATGTAACTTGAATGAAAGGGAAGATAAGCTGTACAACATACAAAGCAGAGGAATGGAAATAATAAAATTAAACCAAAGAAGTAAATGTAAGAAATATTTTATTTTCTTGCTACTATGTACAAACATGTACGTAACGGCAATGGGCAGAAGCAAGGTTTATACTAGTATATCACAACTGAGCCCACCAAACCATACACGCCATAATTATTGATGACAGTGTACTAAACTACAAGCGCGGGTTGAGGATCATCGGAGGAGCGAGCTTTGCGGAAGTAATTTTTCGCAAATGGACATTCATATTCCTCTGTCTCGTGCTCGTAGCTTTCCACATGCGATGGGCAGTCGCATTTCTTTTTCAGTTTCGAACACTTCGAGCAGTGTTCCGACGGTTGTTCAGGCGAATAATCCTCCTCTGTGCTTTCAACTTCCTCCGTGCTGGATCGATCCTGGCAACGTTCACAAACCGGTGCATCCTGTTTTATTACGTTGAATTTTGGTTCCTTGTTTTCGACCTTGCCGTAGCAGATGTCGAAATAGTTTTGATGCTTCGGATTGCACGGTGCACCCTCCTCCTCTTCTGACGAACATATGCGGCAATGAACACGTTTACGCTTGGGTGGCTTGAGTTCCAGCACATGCATGTTAGCTTTGTACATCCGTTCCTCCGGGATACCTTCGTGCTTAGGTTCGGGCGCTGGCTTCATAGGCTGAGCATGCACATACAAGCCTGCTTCGGGAACACTGTTTATTTTTGCATACTCCTGTGCTAGTTGATAGCTGATCATGTCGGCAGGGTATTTTCTACGGAAAAATAAATTAAAAACAGCATTAGAACTACAGTACTTTTCAACAATTCACAATATGGGTGGCTACCGTTTTGGTTGATTTGGATGATGCTCGAAGCCGCATTCGCATGATCGAGATTTTGCAAACTTAGGCTCAACATGTTCCGGGGCTAATGGTCGAATGCGGTATTCCTGCTCGCACGAACAAACATCAGGTTTCGGTTTAAATTCGAGCGGTTTAGTTACATTGCATTTTTTCTTCTTAAAGAACGGAAACGGTTGCGGTGATGGTCCACGGGGAATTTTCAATTGACATTCGCATTCGTTGCGATTGCATTTGTTGCACTTTGCATCGACAAAGGCCAGTGCCACTAGGATAAACACTAGCGCTAAAACAATCCTCATGGTACTGCTGAATGTGCACACTCTTCTATCACAAAACTGTGCTGAACTTGACCGTCAAAACGACTGACGGAACCGAACAGACCTAAGGGACATTTTATACCTCAGTCCAATCGTTGCACTCTTGCCACAGCGCCGAACTACGTGGTGCCGTTCGATTGTTATGCCGCCGGAGACTATCCAAGGTCACATGCCGGTGGTATGGCTTGGTGGTATATACCGTCAACTGGCAGAAAGCACAGATGATTCACACGACGTGCCTCGGCATGATTCCTACGGCTGACCCACGTCGTTACATCAAGCATCATATTTGGCTTCCAGTCAACAACGAAATAAAATGTTTATAGTTGATGTTTTCAAGCACGAAGTTACCGCGAACCATTCCTAGGTTATACAAGCATACCGGAACAAGCTTTCGTTCTGCTACCGTGTTAATCAATTAAAGTTAAAAACAACGGCATGAAAGTTTTATTTGAATGTGTATAATACAATCAGGAATATTTAAACTAACTGAACTCTTAACACAACTTTTTTAAACATATTTTTTCGCAAACACATCCATAAAGGGAAACGAAGACTGCGATGGGTCTAATAAATCAACCAAAAAACATACAGCTCCAGCCAAGCCTTCATACAAACTATATGGGCGATCAGGTGCTAGTAATTGATCTGCAAATAATGTCGAATCTAAAAATTCAGCAAATTTTGCAGCACGATACAAATAACATTTTTCTCCAGTCAAGCGATACATTAACAGGAATGCATAACCGTTACCCGCCACTCCGTGGCAAATTCCTGGCCCTTTACGAAGTAAACCCTGGCGCCAGATTGCGTCAGCACATCTTCGGCAGCATTGCAGATACCTCTCTTCCTTGAATGTAAGAAATGCTTTTGCGAAAAGATATATCGCTCCGGCACATCCATGGCACCAGTGTACGAGCATTCTGTTTGAATCATGCCGTGTAGGAAAGTTCCCGTCACCGTTTTGTAGTGCTAGTACGTAATCTATGGTGTTTTTTATATCCGATAAATCCGTTGGGGAAACACAAAATTCACCAGTAGTATCACGGTTAAACCAAGACGATTCTAGCAGGGCGTGTAAAATCGCACAAATCCCATGGGCAGCACCCAGATACGTTTTTGTATGATATTCATACATCAATGGCACTGTAATTTGTAGTGAGGCTGCAATACGTCGTCCCCTGTTCATTAAAACATGACAAATTGCGATGATCATTTCATTTTTAATTGGTTTAGATGCAATTACTTGATTTAGCCAGTATGCTCCATGCAAAAAGCCCGCCCTGCCAACCAAAACTTCATCGGCATCGTACCCACTGGTGCTGGAGCATGCTGGATATCCTTTTAAAAACATTTTCACATCATTTTCGACGTCCCGTGTTTTTTTTAGTTCATGCGAAATTACTGCAGATATGGCTGCAATCCCAGATCCGCCACATAGAAATGCTACGCATTCTTTACTAGAAGGCTTTTTCGTCATAAATTGCCGTTTAGCTTCGCTGATGTATTTAGATGCCACTTCCAGACATGGGTACATATATCTAGTTTCGCTCGATAAATTCAATTTCCAGTACATGAAAGCGATACCTACAATGGTATTAATTTGGAGAAGTATTGAATCAATGCTAATATTTCATTGAACGGCTTTCCCAGATTTACCTGCAATGCCCACATAGACATCCTCACGCATCCTTGTTTTCGTATGGTTTTCAATCATTCCAATGTACTTTTTAATAAGCGCAACAACATCATCGCGATTTACCAGCTGGTGTGGCTCTGTGCCATGAGTTCTCTCGTCGTAGTCAACATAAGGATTAGCAAAGAATCGATCAGACATTATGATCCGGTTAAAGTTACGGCGAACCACTCGCAAAAATGGGGAAAATATTGGAAGACCGAAGGATGTAAACAATCTAAAAGTAAACAAATCATTTTTGACAATTCTTACACTGGCAACACTTCCTCAGTTGACAGTTTCTTTTCCCGATTGTCAGATATCAATATTTACATTCCACCACATACATCTTGCAAAAAGTATTCCACGCATAATCTTTCGTTTACGCTGTGAAATCTGAAGAACATTCCGAGCTGAGGGTATTCTTTCGGTGGGAGCATCATGTCTTGGTTTCAAGACCTAGCTGGCAAAGCAGAAAACATTCTTACGAAAATAGATCAGAATGCTGCAACCGTGCTACAAACACGACCAAATTCTGGTGATGTGGAAGGTGCTCCATTGCTGGAGGTCAGTGTGATGACAAATGAACAAGTAACCAGTCCTCTGCAGCCAGCAACCAAAGTTTGGGTAGCCACGAAAAGTTCATTGCTCAACAAAAAGATGCCCAGAGGAATTATGCGTTCCGCATCAAATGCTTCATATGAAAAAAGCCAAGAACTGGAAGCTGACACACAGTCCTTGAAGTCCGAGAAGCAAAACGTATCCGGATCTTCGTCCAGGCGTAGTTCGCTGAACTCAAAGAAGGAAGGAACAGTAATCGATATGAGCGAG
Organism: Anopheles culicifacies; assembly: GCA_000473375.1. Taxonomy (NCBI): domain Eukaryota; kingdom Metazoa; phylum Arthropoda; class Insecta; order Diptera; family Culicidae; genus Anopheles; species Anopheles culicifacies. Next base: position 172,845 of record KI422469.1, read on the forward strand.
CTAGTGGCCAAAAACTCTACGAATGCTGAGCATGAGGCGAACTATTCCATTGAGAAGGAACTAGCAGCGATTAAAATAGTTCTCGCTGAAGTAAAAGCCGAACGGGATGAGTTGAAAAGTGAGCTTGATACGGCAATATCACAACAACTAACAAATGGAGAAACGGAAAGCAAACTGTTAGAACTGGAGGTGCTATGCCAGAATTTATTGGAAGAAAAAAACATTTTCGCGGGAAAGCTACTCAGCATAGAGGAGGCAAACAGTAAATACGTGAAATCCATTTCCGAGCTAGAATCGACGATTGCAAAGCACATACAGTGCGAGCAAGAACTAAATGGCAAACTAGAGACGGCAAAACTGGAGACAGAAAATGCATTGACCGAATTGCAACAATATCGCGTCCGTGCGCATGCAACGTTACAGCTGAAAGAGAAAACTATTGAACAGTTAAAAGAACAAATGAACGGTGATAGAGTTGACAGTAGTATCGGCTCTAATGACATGAAATTTAGCAATGCTGAACAGATATTGCAGATCGAACTAGAACAAACAAGGCAGGAGAAAGCGAACCTATTGGAGGAGTTAAACAATCTTAACGAACGCATGAAGCAGTGTGAAACACAATGGTTGAGCAACGAGGAAAAATTACGGGTAACTGTTCACGGATTAGAACAAAATGTGCAACGTTTACAGCAGCAAGTTTCGTTCGAAACGGATAAGTTCAAATTGCTTGAAAACGATTTTAAAACAAAGCAAAAAGAGCTAGTTTCCACCCGAGAGGACCTAATCAAGCAGCGTACAAGCTTCACATTAAGGCTTCATGAGAAGTATGCTAACGAGGAGTTTTTTTTCTAGTGGTGGAAGTCATCTAACTTTTTATTTTTGTTTTCCAGGGAGTCAGAGAACAACAAACTTCGGAATAAAATACAAACCCGACCAGTTAGCCCACTAAATGATCACGAGGACCGGTTAGCTTCCCTGACACAATCACTAGTTCAAAAGCAAACAGCATTAGAGACGGTGACGGCCGAAAGAAATGCCCTTCGGATACAACTGGAGAAATTAGAGGTGAGGTTTCACCATGCTATGTAAGAAATATTTATTCTTAATACGAAAGCATCATAATACATTTCAGAACCAGTACCGAAACACTGCGTCTCAAGTGAGGCAACAGCGTGCGGTTTATTTAAACAGTAATGTAACTGATGATGGTAATTATTGGCTGATGTCCCCAAGGTATCTTCAAAATGTTTTAATGCCGTTTTTTTCTTACAGCCAAGTCGCAAGTACCGAACTTCATGCTTGAAACCCCCTTTGATAATAACGTGGCGCGAAGGATGAAGCGTGCATACTCTTCGCTCGATTCTATTGGCATACGACTGGGAGTATTTCTGCGCCGTTATCCATTAATTCGTATTCTTGTGATAGTTTATGTCGCTGTCCTGCATTTATGGGTCATGTTCGTGCTTCTGTCTTCTACGCCTACATAAGAATAATGTGGAATGCTTAGCAGTGTATATGAACAGTTAAATTAACGTACATGTATATAAAAATTCAATCAGACACAGCCTAAGATAATAATGTTGTGAAATAAATTGTTGAAAGCGTGAATCGGGCCGGATCCATTTGAAATCCTTTGACTGTGGTGTAATTGATTACACCACATGCTTGCGCACTGTGGTGTGGAGTAATCGGCCACCGTCAAATGTCATTCGAAATCACCAAAAAGGTAAACAACAACAAATCGTGCAATCTCGATCAATTTCTGGTGAAAAATCGGAATGGATTTCGATAGTCCTGATTGTGTGGAAAAGGACTTTCCTGGTCTGTACGCTTCAGATGCGAGTGGAAAAAGCAAAAAAGATGATAAAGATTGTATGTGTCGCGTTTTTGCGCAGTTTTGTTGCCGCTAATGTGCAATGTGTACGAAAAGCTAACTATTTGCATTCTTTTTCTTTGGCGTATCTGCATTCAACAGTTAGTGACGCTGATCCAGAAAAGGTCAGCAAAAAGGAACTGCTAATAGGTCGCAGAAAGGATAAGAAGGAAAAGAAAACGGCATACGCCACCTTGGAGGGTGAAAGCTCACCGGAAGAGGAGCTCGAAACAAAGTAAGCTTGTAGCTTCTCCGCAGGCTATGCTGGCAGTGCATGTGCATTCGTCACAATTGCGCCGCTCAGTCGCACTTGCATTCAGTGTTGAAAGACCTGTGCCCTATTGGTACGTACTGTGAGCATGTGGAGTAAATCAATATTTGTCTTTGGCAGGAGCCCTTCAAAGGCTAAGAAATCCAAAACATTCAAGTTCCCGTCGAAGAGCAAGGAAAAGAGGGAAAAATCGCGCGAGAAGGACAAGGAAAAGCCGGAATCATTGAAGCAGGAGGAAAGCACGAAAGCACCGGAGAAAAATGAAAAAGAAAAGGAAAAGAAAAAAGATAAAGAAAAAAAGGAGAAAGATAAAAAGGAAAAATCGAAAGACAAAAAGGACAAAAAGCTGAAGCAGGGAAGCGTCAGCGAGGAGGTACTGGAGCTCGGTGATGCACAACCTATCTTTGGCGTGTCGCTCGGTTTGGCCACCGAACGTAGCCGTTGCCACGACGGTGTGAACCTACCGTTGGTTGTACGAGATTGTATCGATTATCTGCAGGAAAATGGATTACAAAGTGAACAGATCTATAAGGTTGAGGCTGTCAAAACGAAGCTGCAGCAGCTGAAACGTACCTACAACAACCGTGAAGGATCGTGCATCGGTGAGATGGACGTACCGATTGCGTGCGGATTGCTAAAGATGTTTTTGCGCGAGCTTCCGGAACCGATACTTACCACCGATCTGTCGTCCCGCTTCGAAGAGGTCGCATCACACTCGCAAGTCTCACAACAGGAACAGGAACTCGTTTGCTTGGTCGATCAGTTGCCAAGCTGTAATAGAACGCTTCTCTCTTGGATGTTCATGCATGTGGATGCTGTGACACAGAATGAGGATTTTACCAAGATGAATGCACAGAACATTGCGATGCTGCTCAGCCCGACCTTTCAGATGTCGCACCGGTTGTTCGTAGCGATACTGTGTCACTGCAGTACTCTGTTTGCGGACACAAGCTTACACAAGTAAGTATCAAGCAAAATAGTTGCCCTCATCTGTATGGCAGTGTGTCGCAAGATAAAAGATGTATCTATCTAGCATTGTTCAAACAACTCAAGATAAGCAGAAACTGCTCTGTGTAACTGAGTAGTGGACTGTTAGCATACGTGTCTTTACTTCAAATTCAGCTGACTTAGTTTCGCTTATAACGTAAAAAAATCAGTCATGTTTAAAAAAACACGAGTGAAGCTGCTCTCCAGCTTTTTCCTAAAGTGCGATATGTTACTTGCAAACAGAATCATCAGTGGGAATCAGTAATCAAACCAATCGTATACATTTTCAGATATGTTCCTCCGTTAACCGCATCAAGCCCAAATTTACCGGAAACTCCAGATGAAATATCACTTGAGCTAAGGAAACAAGAAAGTTTACTGGCACAAATTCATGCAGAAATGAATGCCGGTTTTGTAACGAAGAAGCGCGAAGAGCAGTTGTGGGAAGTTCAGCGTATTATTACACAACTGAAGGTAAGGTTTAGTTTGTAGCCGATCTTCTACGATCGTCTGGCAAACATTTGTGTAAACAAAGAGCCTATTTTTACTCACCCTGTTGTTACCTTACCTCATTTTCAGCGCAAATTGCGATCATTCGAAAAAAAGTCTGATTGCGTACAGAAAAGTCTCGACGATACGGTCGACGGAGATATTTCGATTGATTTAAATTTGCAAAAGTCGAAACTTTCCTGCTCGGACGATGAATCATCCATAAAAACCGTAACGGCCATTTCGACCGAGTCGGCAACGAACACGGAAGCCAAAAATACACCGCAAGAAACTTCAGACGAAACGGGACCAGTGGAACGAAAAGCTTCCATTGCGGAATCGCCCGAAGCGGCCATGGCGAAACAGGATGGCACGGGTGTGCATCAATCGGTACCGGATGCAACGATCGTAAGCGACAAGGTAACCGTTACCGATAATGGTTTTCTGCTACTGCCACAAAACCATCCGGAGTATCTTACACTCATACGGTTGCAGCTTGAAAATCAGGAGCTGGTAAACTGGAAAGCTCAACTTCAAGCTCGTATTCAGTCGGAACGAAACGAAATAGTGCAAATGAAGAAACTGCTCGTAGCAGATGGTAGCATAAGCGCTGGGGTCAGTGTCGATGCATCGATAACGGCAAGCGACGAGTATGACAAATTGATGGCTCATTACGCGAAGGAAAATGCACTGCTTGAACAGAAGCGCCAGATGCTAGCGAAGGAAATATTTGAAGAGAACAAGAATCTGATTCAGATGCAAGTAGAATTGGCTTTAAATCGTTACAGAATATAAGAAATGCTAGACCTAAATTTCTGTCCTCACGGAAGAGTCTTGGTTTGCTCTCTCTCTCCCTATCTTTTATATTGAAACTTGTTTAACTGAGTTGCTAAGATGAAAATGCAACGGTATGCAGCTCGCAGATTGTTTAGCAATGAGGAAATTAAGCTTTACTTGGTACATACAGGCATACATGCGAAACATTAAGCAAATATTAATGAAAGCTTGAAAAGCTTAAACAAATCATCATTATAATTCATATGTGTAGAAAATAAACATCGTTGGCCTCTTCCAATTTGTTTGAATGATTTTCTGCGCTAGTGAGTGCACTGCTGGGAAAGGAATTCTTACACCCTCAGTTGCAAGAGGAGTTGTTGCAGAGTGTGAGCAACCCACTGTGTGCATGTGATTTGTCGGGCATACCTTCTCCTGATTTCCTGAGAGTGGCATGCCATCGTTTTCAAACGCTGTAGGATGCATGATGCATGGTGAGGGAAAATATATGCGCGCGCACAAAATAAAAATTGTATTCAAGTCGATGTTGGAACGAGAGATAAGGAAAAATATCGAGAGTGCTATTTTGGGGTGGTAAAGGTGTATTTTTCCACTCGAATTCCTTTGACAACCAAACACAAAAAAACGTTCAATACAGTGTATGTAACGAAATTGGCAGCGAAAGTGAATTGGTGCAATTCGCTATGAATCTAAACAAACGCATTCACTGAAGAGAATTTATTTTTATTTTAGTAATATGTAAAACTGTATCGATATATTTATTCCTCATATAGTTAGATGTTAGATATATATGAAATATGAATAAAACTTATAATTGTGAACAATTCTCTTCTCAAACAGAAAAAATTGAATTCCCATAACTTTGATATTGCTATTTTTTTGTGAGAGAATTTTACAGGAATTATAAATTGAAAGGATTTTGTGAAGAATGATACTTTCTAAGCGCACGAAAACCTGGTGTGTCTGAATTATGGATGCTGTGGAGAAGGATCTTTGAGGCAATGCATAACGCCGGAAAACGCACCAGCTCTTTGAGTGCGTGAGGGTGGATTTTGTTTGTTTTCCCCCTTTTTTCGTACGAATCACTCAAATAAGCCTTAGCTTGCACATGGGATGTCGAGTGTCGAAAATCGTGTGTACCTTAGTACTTTCCGTCCTTTTCTTACGTTGCCGCCACGAAGCACAGCTTCCCATCGGCTGCATCATTCTGCAAATGCATTGAAATGCATGAGGTTTAGGCATAGGCGGTGACGGCCAAAGGGAATCCAAAGGGAGAAAAAACATTCAAATATCCGTCTACCGAAGGCGGACGACGCGCGTGTCTGTGTGTTAGTTTACCGGAAAGGACCGCAAAGAAAAGGGAAACTGAGCGCACACAGCTATACAAACCGCATACACCGAACCGAATGGGTGGAAAACAAACACAAGTGGAACTGGCAACTCGGTAGGAGAAAAACGCGTTTGTCGTCGACGCGTCGTCATTGTGGTAGCGCGGGTGCGTATGTGCGTTTCTCTCTTCATCTGCCAGGACGAACGAGGACAGTTATCTGTCCCGCTTCCGCCAACGCACACTTAACCGTGCTCGCACTCGTGCTCTTGGTTGCCATGTGTCCGGCGCGCGCTTTCGTGCCGTATAGCGGTGACGTAGGGGAGCGCCGGGTCCCCTTTGCGCGGGGCTGGCTTATAACGTTGGTTGCGAACTTCGGTCGGTCGGTTGGTTGGTTGGTCGAGACTGGTTCATCGTCTTGGTTCAGTCTGTAAAAAAGTCGCGTCCGAAGCGGTAGCCTCCGGAACGGCGCGTGTAGCCCGGCTACCCAGGAACACAACACGCACACGCACACAGACATACGAGACGGACGGGATTTCTTTTTGTTTGGAGTAAAATAAGGAACAAGACGACAAAAAAAAATCCAGTATCCCCGAAATCGTTTCTGCAAGTTTGCAATGCGCGCGCGATCCGCTGTGCCCCTGGACGATAGAGACGGACACGATAGATGTGACGAAATGATTAGTTAGGTGTTGTATCGTTGGTGAAGTTTACCGTAAGTTTGTGCATTACTCGTTCGGCAAAAGTTTCTGCGTGAAAGGACAAGACACACAAAACACGATGCCGGCAAGGAAGCTCGGCAAAGTTTAAAATACGCCACGGAACAGATACGTTTTTTTTTTGCTTACAAACCGTCCAAACATCCCCTCGGATATGTGCCCCCCGGAAAAGTGTACCACACCAGGGATCCAGTTCCGGTTACCCACCTTGAGGAACAATTTCTAATTTCGTCTTTGGTTGTGAAAGTGCGGTTTTTCTCTTGTGAAATTTGTGGTGTGATTATTTTTCCGATTGTTCCTTTTGTGCACTTTTTTACACTCTGGCGAAATGTTCTACAACGAAACTATCGCTGCTTTTGATTTATGGTGCCCCGCTTATCGTTGTGAATTTAGGCATGTTCTTCAATTCCATGACTCGATCCCCTCATAGCACGTACTTTTTTTTTATATTCGTCAAATATCTCTCTTTCAATCCGTGTTTTAAGTTCCCGTGGCAGTGGGTTGGTGTTTTTTTTTTCTTTATCCCCAATCTATGCACGTCCCGGCATAAAATTATACGTTTCGTAAAGTCATAAATATCGATTCAACAGAAACTATAAATTGGAAGTAACGAAAAACGGACCCTTTTTCGTGATGCAAAACAAAAACTTTTGCCTCGTCTTTTTGGTTTAGAATTTTTTAGTTTTACTCTAGTGGCTTTTGTGTGCAAAGTTTTGTTTTACGTTATGTTATCATTGAGCTATGGTCAAAAGAGTTTGAGGCGTAGTATTGCAAAAAAAAACAGTAACAAAGAGCCATTTAAATACAAGAAACGATTGCTAAAATGTTATTCTAATTACAAAAGACACGTGCTGAAGGTTTGTGGGACATTAGCAAAACTAATGATCGAACGGTAACTGTTCGATTGTTAAACAATCTCAAGCGACCACACATGAATCTATTTCCCACTGTAATAGCAACAAGTCAAGGGCAAGAAAGTAAAGTGAAAAATATATTGTGATAAAGCAAAAGTGTGTAAAAAAAAGGAAAAAAAGAGAGAGAAAGTGGTGTAAAAATCAACCATAAGTTCTATACAACTACCTCACTGCACAGTACCCTACATTACAGTACAATCCGGATGTCGTTGGACGAGCTTCATTTAAGTAACTGAATCGTGACTAACTAAGGTAAGTTTGAGACTGTGGTGAAATCCACATCATATCTATAGTTCTATTCTTGCAATTCATATCGTCCCATTAATACCCTGAGGATAAAGAAATAGTTACCGAGCAAACGGACTAGTTATAGAAAAGTTACCGGTCAAATGATGCGAAAGGTTCAATCTTGTTTTGCTGTCATCTGGGACATTTGAGAAATTCTCCCCCGTGCAATGTGTTGAACCGAGGGTGCAGCATGTTTCGGTCACTCCTGCCATTTCCCCGAACGGAAGAGGGACCCGTGTCAATGTTCTTCTTCAGGGTTAATTAGTGAGCACAGCACTGCAGCAGGTTCTGCTAAGCCGGAACAATATTCGAAGGGAAGAATACGACAGTGAAGGGCCAATGAACTTTACTTTACGGGTAGCCTGCACCTTTCATACACGCCTGTGAGTGTGTTTTGAATTGTTATAAAATTGCAATTGATCATTGCTGCAAACATGGATTAATGCAATACTGCAATTCATAAAGTACAAATTGAAGTTAGACTAATCGGTCAGTATAGTTTGGTGGTTGTGGAGCAGCGACCTAACGTGCCATATATATTAGGGTTAAAGATCGTCTGGGCCAGGTCGTGGTACATTTCCAGATACCGCGCAGTATCTGACTAATTTAGTTATGGCTAATTCCAACCTCAACAATCGATGAGGTGGATTACCCGACAACGACACTGGACATCCAGTGGATACATTCTCAGAGTACAATATGAAACACTGTCTAATCTTGTTCTTCTTTTGAGGAATAATCAATCTGACGTCCGAAATATACGTACTAATAGAGCACATAATTTAACATGTGTTCAGGTTTTCTTTGGATTGTTGTAGAAAAATAGGGGTTAAAATAAATTAATGATAGAATAAAGGACGTTCGTTTGAAGTTAAAATATGTGAGCAATTCAGCTTTAACGATGTGTGAATAGCGACAAGGAGCGGCTCGTTGGACGAGCAGAAAGCGCCGCCGATCTGAAAGCGGCAAGTCCAGGGATCGAATCTTATCCGGACCGTTACGACCGTACGCAGTACTGATAAGAGCATAATAGTTGCTCAACACATTCAGGGGATGAGTTTACTCTTTGTGGATTGATGTTCGTTATATTACGGTACTGATATAACTTGATGCCAGAATACAATACTTGAGATCTTATAATACATAATCTAAATTGTAGAGAGTGTGGTAGTGACCAATAACCGGCCATTCAGAAGTAATTGTATCAATCAAGAATGTTGATCTCGTATGTCTGGAAGGACAGGGCTATAGGAGCAATACTACACCGGATCTTCGAGTTACTCTATGCTCTCACTATTATAGGATAACATAAACTAGCGAGGGTACTCGAATTGTTCACGTCAGAAAAGAGACACTGAACAACCACAAGCATTTATAGTCCTATTAGGACGTCCATAATAACCGTAATAGGTCTAAATTAATGCAATGATTGCATCGATCTGTCGACCAGAAACTCTGGGAAATCGAATTGGTAGGTGAAGACACAGGATCGTGAGGATTTTCAAGGATTGCTTGAAAAAAAAAAAACCTAAAATTAAAATTCTACAGTAGACTAAGAGTACAATGGGTATGTTAGCCCTACTAGTTAAACTCGTGCTATGGTGTCTAGCTAAGCGGGCAACATTTAAAAATACACAAGTCAGCGATCAAAACAGTTCGTAGTGCTTTTCAACTACGGTACCATTAAGTGATGTGCAACTCAACCTGATTCTACCGGATCGGAGCCATCTGTAAGCGACCCAGAGTCATCCAGTTTGACTCGTAGGTACCAAGATCTGCAACGATTTCGGTAGGTCCCAAAATTCCATAACGGGGCGGCCCGGTGGGAGAGTGGTTCGGCGCTGGGCCTTCACACCACAGACCGGGGTTCAAATCCCATTCGGACCGTCCCCCCGTAGCATGGACTGACTGACCTGCTATGTGGTAAATTAAGTCTAATACGGCCAGGCCGTCATACAAGAACAAAAAAAAAAATCCATAAGCGAGTTGAGATCGAACTTACTGAAACTACATGGTAAAGAATCCGAACCGAACTCGTTGGCACCTAACGAACCATCCAAATCTACTTGAGTGCAATTCCGACAAAAAATCGCTTCACTTATAGGTCAGAGTCGATTATAGAAAACAGCACCTACCAGACCTACGGAACAGTGACAAAGAATAATTAGCCTAGTCATAGATTTGAAAGAAAAAATGTAAAAAAAAAATGTAAAACTCATTTAGTAACATGACATTTGAACATGTCAACAGAAAATAATCGACATTCAAAACAAGAACAAGATATCAACAGTACATTTAGCTAATCATGTACAAGCAATCGTGGACGATTGTTCCTTTTTCTTTGCCCAAAGCAGTTCCCTCTGATTCGATTCCATTTGCTGTCCACTTCCCGTGTCCTGGTCAGCAAAACCTTCCCCAACCTTCATTGCACGTAGCGTTGCGCAATTTTTGTATACCCGTGTTCCATCCATGCCCCTTTTGGCAAACGTTTGCCTGGTTTCCTTCTACCTTGCCGCAAGTATGCCAACCAATAGATACACCGGCATGGAAAAGTCTTATCAATATTTCTGATCAGATCATCAATAAATAAATATTAATAATTTTCCTCCAATTTATTTTTTGTGAAATTAGGAAATAGAAAAGCCTGCACCGTAGCGAATGTAACGGTCCATTTTGTGCGGGAAAGGGGACCGGTACGGTTTCGTGAAGGGTACGCAATTCAGGTCCTATTTGCGTTCAGTGTCCGATGTCGAGTGTCGAGCGGTACGAAGGGATAGGAGCAGCAGCACGGGACGGCTGGCTGGCGGATATTTGTTTGCCTATTTTTGGCCCCTATGTATGGTGCCGTTGCTCGTATGTGAGCATAAAGACGGTTTTATTTCATCCCCTTTCCCTACCCCGCTTCTCTAGGCGGGAGGGGTGTACCTTCACTTTTATGCTTATATCATCACCTTGAAGAGCTTCTTCAGGCTGGCTGGTTTGTCTTGCGGCTGTCCGCACCGTTTCGACTGGTTCTGGCAGCTCCATTTGCCTCGCCGAAATAGAAAGATACAGTCGTACCAGAAGGACCGGTGTCACTTTTAACAGTGGCCCGGCGTACGTCGCCTGGCCGATGGTAACGAGTGTACGAGTACGCTTTTCCTTGCACCTCTTTTTCGCCACCAGAGCTATAGTTGGAGGAAACAAGTGCCGATGGAAGAAGATGATGATGATGATGATGTATGCTCGATTGTGTCCTCGTGTGGGTTCCGATGAAAAAAAAAACCTGAAGAAACAAACTGCCCGTTGGTGGTGACGGTAGCTTTTCATACTGTTATTGTACGCGCCCGCTGCTGGGGTGGATTATGTGCGCCTAACTAGATATTGAAAGTGGCGAATGGCCTTCGATAGATAGGCGCCCCTCGAGCAGGTTGTCCACTGGTCCGCTTTCTCACCACCCCACCAATGCACATCCCCGTACGGATAGAGCAAGCAAGATAAAGGAATAACTGGCAAGTCGAACAAAAAATTACACATGCACACACACACACCAGTAATAATACCTCCCACGCACGATGCATGCCCGAGAGTTTCGGAAAATTTTCCACAACAGGAAATTTATCCATCCGTCTACTCTTCTTCGAACCCTGCAAGTTCCAGATCCATGTGTACATGTTGACGTTACACAACCTCGCTGCTGCGGGAGAACGAGTGAGCAAGAAACGAAGGGTGGTGGTTGGGCTAGCATTCGCATAAGAAGCAAAGTCCAAGCATAAAAAGCCACCGCCAACGATTGGACAGCAATCGTAGGAAAAATGTATCAAATCGCCATGTCATTGAATAAATGAGAAGAAAATTACATTGAAATCAGAAGGAATTGACATGATGAAAGTGGTTTGAGACAGGAGGAAAAAGGTAATACATATCCGGGAAGGCAACGGGCAGGAGTCAAGCAATACAGATGATACGGATCTGAAGTGTCTCTCTTTTCGAAGTGTCTCGATGTGTGGACAAATGTCACCAAAATTGAAACATGTCCAGAAACACTCGTGATTGGAATTGCATCCCATGGAAAGCTATTTGTAGCACATTTCGAACGACATACTTTATAACAAGCATTTTTCAAAGTCTGAATACTCTGACTGATGAATCGTCGGTAATGGAATGATTCAAAGTGAGCTTCTATATTCTGAACGTTATCAAACGAATCTTTTATATTGTGCAGCAAACATGTACTATGACAGAACCTTTTTTTTGTTTCAATAATTTCATCTTATCATCTCATGTATTTATCTTATGACGAACGACACATGGCGAGCAAAACACTTGCGTTCTTGTTATTTCCTGTTCCACAAACGAATCTTCAAATGATTCAACATGTTATTTACCCGAAAACTATCAGATCTAATTACAGAACAACGTCTTACTATACACAAACTTGTTTTGCGTGTGTGTTTGCCTATGAGCCATAAACAAACAAGTGAAACTAATTTTCCAGGAACATACAAAAATATGAGTTGAAGTCGTCATCAAGTCTTTCTTCTAGGAACAGTGCTCTGCTTGATGCAATAAACTGTCGTTAACGCGATGATCGGATGGTGCGAAGTGGGATTTCTAATCAACAAACTGCATGGATTCTTTATATCGCCTAAGATGGAATCCGTTTAGAGGAAATTTGTTTGTCTGTTGATAATACTGTCGAAAATTGAAGAGTATGAAATTGTTGACAAATCTTGGAAAATCAAATGCTTTGACACAATTGTGGGCTGCCTTACAGACGCGGATATTTCACACGGCAAGAAGACTTGTATCAATATTCCATCCAGACCTTTTTATCATATACGCCGCACCTGGAGTGTCTTCAGATTTCTTGGGGTTCAGCCGCCCACAAATTGCGAAACAACTGGCTGAAATTCAGTATTATTTATTATACATGCATTTCTTCAACGATATAATACACAAGGAAGCCTTATAAGCCGATGGAACTATGGAACTAAACGGCAGATGATAGTGGATCGATAGGCAGTAGCGGATTAGATGACTATTAATCTGCTGTATAAAAGAGGGAAAAAAGAAAATACTTACCAAAAGCACGAAGTCTTACACATTTTAAGTCCAATTAACGCAGTCAAAGACGATGAGAATTCATTGCAGGAATTCAAACATAAACAAATAAAAATAAAAGAAGAAAAATAGTAGAAAATATTCGTGTAAAATTAATAACGCAATAAAAGAATAATAACAGCGCGGTAAGGATGCTGACGCACACGAGCAAACCAAAACGCGCTTCGTTGAAGGAAAAACAAAAAGAGATAGCGAGACAGAGAGGAAAAACAAATGCGAAAGAGAAAGAAGGTGAGATTTTTGAAGAAAAATTATCTGCGAAAGTCAGTTGGCTATGAGCGAGCGAGAAGAGATCTAGCTTGCGGTGGTACTGTGGAAAAGCGATGCTTCACTTATCCATCTTCAGTGAAATGTTCATACTTTGCCTTGCTGTCCAGTCCAGCCGACCCTGAAGATGAATGTGTGCGTGTGTGTGTGCATGTGTAGAAAAGAAGTAAAAAAATACATTCCCCATGAAGAAAACTTAAGCGCAAGGAATCGTTGAATGCGAATGTTTGCCAAAACGGGGGAAGTTGTGGGAGAAAACGCGCCTAAGAGCAAAAGAAAGGCCCGAGAGTGTATGTCCAGTGTGTTGATCTAGCAAAATCGGAGAAAATTCCTGTCCCGGGCCGCCGTGTGTGTCCCGCACTTTCCCGGCAAGTTGCCACCGCTCTGGTGCTATGGTCAGTTTATCGCTAACGCTATCTCACTTCGGCAAACGTGCTGCTCGCTCTCTGTCTCACCAATTGCCGGCCGGGAAAACGGTCAAGGATGCTGGCACCAAAAAAAAAAGGTGGAGAAGAAAAGTCGAAGCAGAGAAATGTAAAAATGAGAAAAGTTTTTACTTTCGATTTTCATCCCCCCACACACTAAGGCCGAAATTTCTTACACACACGTACACAAAGGATGTGTGTAGTATGCGAAGGGAAAGTGCGGAAGAGAACGGCGGTGTATCCGGTGAGTCCGGGAAATGGGGAACAAAATAAAATAAAAACTGATCTAAGGATGCGTGTGTATACGTATGCGTGAGCGATTGAGAGTATACGTTCGCGCGTACCGTCCGGCACTGGTGTGTGATGTAATGGCCGTTTTCTATCCATCGTCCATCCTGGTGGTGGGTCATTTGTGACATGGTAGGTAGGCCGAATGAGGCGGATGGAAGCCGAAATGGCCGTAGTTTGTTAGCTCGATGTGTGCGTGCGCGTGCGAAAGAGTGAGTCAGCGAATCGGATCGTCATCTGGTGAGAAGCAGAGCCTCGCATCACTCACAAGGATGGTAAGTTTACTGATTGTTGGGGAAATGGTGGTGGATGAATGGAATGCAGGGTAAGGACGGAGGGTAGCGAGGATGCAATGATGAGATTTTTTTCTTCATCCTTCGCTACTGACCGCTTCCTTCAGTACGTTCGAATTTCCCGTGAACTTTACGTTTTGTACCAAACGCCCTGAATGTCCGAAGAATTTGTTCTCGGGCAGCTCTGTGGCCTCAATTTAAATGGCGCTGCAAGGGTGTGGATTGGTGTATGTGTAAATAGGGGGTGAGTTGTTTTTTTTGTTGCTTTTCTGAAAAGAAAACTCATTCTTCCCATTTCCAGAGGGGTTGTGTTAAATGGGAAGGAAATTGGAAGGAACAGTTGCAGGGACAAGGGAAATCCGAAAAGAAAAAAAAGAAAACTTGCTCATTGACGATTGAAATGTTGAAGTTGCATGCAGCTTGGTATCCTAGCAGCGGAGCTCTGTAGAACGAAACGAGATGAGTTATGAGTGTATCCTTCCTCTTCTAGTGTGTCTCCTTTCTCTTTCTGTGCTCGTTTTTATGCTCCCCCGCTCGTTTGTTGAGAACATTGCCTTCTGGCTTTCACTTTTATGCATCTTACCTTTTCTCGCTCAATGTGCGGTGGCAATTTTCCTGTGCGCGTCGTCTGAGGATAGAAATTTGTAAGTTTTTTTTTCTTTCCTCTTCCTCTTCGTTATTGTTGCTTTCGCGAACGTGCTCACGCCATTTCCTCCGGAGAGGAAGCTATTTGTTGCCGTAAAATGGGGATGAGTGTGTCCTTGTCCATGCATGTGTACATACTTTCACTTGATGCCCTCCCATCCGCCTTTCCACCCACATGGCCGTTCGCTTCGTTCCCTGTCGTTTTCCTGCTCTCGCACACGATTTCATACCGTCATTCGTCTATGGTTGCGGGCGTCCCGATCGAAACATGAGTTTGGTCAGTTCAAATCGGTGGAACAGAAGGAGGATTTTCACTTTCACTTTTGGGCAAAAAAGTGGAGGAAAAAATAACTTCTTTTTTTTTTGCTCGCTCCCGAATCCGTCACGAGACCTTCCTTCTTCCTCTTCACCTACGACCGGTTCCCTAGCCATGCTCTAAACGCGTCTGTGTGTTTGTGTGACTGTGCCGATTGTGGGGTCCCGTATGTACTCGAAAGGGAAGCAAACATTTTTATATGGATCCTTTGCACGCGTGTGCGATGTGGCCCCGATGTTTTTGGGTGGTGTGTTGTGGGTTGGTGTTTGCAACTTTTATGTGTTTCTCGGTTAGTAGCATTTTTACCTAGTGACCATTGGTCCGAAAATACCCATTTGGCATGAGATAATTCTCGACTAAGTTTGCAAAAAAAAAGGGATACATAGACGATATCTACCAACCGTGTATATTTTTTTTTATGATTTTCCGCTCAAATTTCAACTTATCCGCTCGCTTTGCCGGAAGGATGATTTTTACAAATGGTGAAAGAAGTCTGGCCAACCCTAGACTAGTGCTTTCTGCCTGCTTACCCTTGTGCCCTGTGCCTTGTCTGCAGGAGTTTTTTTTATAACAAATGACTTTAAAGCAAATGTCTTCATATTGATTCGAATTTAAAGCTGTTTACACTTATGGGTGGGTGGATGAAAAGGAATGACTCAGGGTCACGTTAAAGCTTGCCTGTTTACCGCCGCAATGCTTCCGGAACGCGGCGGGTATAGAAGCGATATAGGGACAGATTTTCACAGACACAGATGCCAAACATTAAAGTGATTTTACGAGGCGTGGTACAGGGTGGGCTGAATTTTAAAGATCACCAGTTGCGCATACGCAACGTGGCTTGATGGTATCGGTTGTTGGCTTTCACTCGCTCGAAAGGTACATGATATTGGCAGTTTTGGGTAGGCTTTAAAGTTTTGCCGTGCTTCGATTAGGATGAGGATGACTTTAAGGTTTTCGTGACTTTCGTTCGTTCGTAACTTTTGTCATTGAATTATTTCATTAAACGCAAAAGCAATAATTTCATAGTTCTATGGTATTGTTAAACACTGTTATGTTCCATTTTTAAGTAAATACAACATTATTTTCAAACGGCCACGTCATTGCTCACATTAAAAAAAATCATCATTAAAAATCACAACTTGCCCCATGTGGAAAATTACAAGGGCCAACATTAATACACACCCTAAAACTACCCATGCCGCATTTTGATGGAAACCAACCTTTACGTGTTATAAATTAGACAAGCCACAACGCAAACTCCCTAAACCGGTGGCACATTTTTCGTTTGTAGCTTTTCCATTAATTTCATTTTCAAGTTATGACCGTCTGGAGAACTTTTTACAATGCCCGCCAAAGCGCCATTGAGACAACAGTAGTGGTGCTTGAATTTCGATGGAAATCGTTGTGGGGATGGGGATGTTTAATTTCCCTCTCAAACGTCCACCGTTCCCTTGCCTGATCACCAACTCCATCCCATTGCCTCCGTGCTAAAATAGTAGCGAACGATCGATAAAGATAATTTAAATAAATCCAATGTTTCGTTTCGCGCTCCCAAAGGGTTTGTTGGACTCTAGTTGCTACATTTCGGTACGGTGTTCATCACCTGGCATAGCTTTAACACTGTCACGCTTATTTGGCGGATAAGCAGCCAGTGTGGAAAAGCGGCAATCTTAAAAAAAAAACAGAACTCTAAAACAGCAACTAATCATAAAAACTAAATCTAAACTACTGCGCGACGAATGGTCAGGTAAAATAATAATGCTTTCCCTCCCCCCATCGCGAAGGCGTAGGTTAAGGGCTTGGGATTGTGTTTTCCGGTCAACCACCCGTTCCCATCCGTTCCCTTTGGTGGACAGAACGGACCGTGCAGTTCGCTCGGAATGAACGACGACGACGCTTACAACGGAATCGCGTGCTCACAATTATTACGCCCCTAATGCTTCCATGGTTCTTTAAAACCGAAATAGCGTTTAGGTTATTTTTCATTTATGATATTTTCATTGCGCCCACCTGCGCGAGGGGGGCCTACTCTTTTCCAAAAAAACCTTCCTCGGGCACGGTTTTGGACAGTGTTGCCGCTTGACAGTGACGACGATTAGGTTGATGATTATGGTTACGACGATTTTAGGGTGGAGCTCGCGGTGAAAAACTGCGTCGTCGTCGTCGTGGTCGTTCGACGGTTGCCGTCTCCTGGCTCACATCGTATCCGAGGGATAAAGGGTATATTATCATTCCTTTTTACATTTTTGTTGTTATTGCTGCTGGCGGTCGTGTACTGTTTGTTCCGCAAGGGCCGTGGAACATCCTCCTGTCATTATGTGAATCCTGCTGCTAGGGTAGTGTCTGACCGAGTGACCGCTGATGATCGTTAGCATCGGGATGGCATTAGGACGGGTCACTGGGCTGGTTGTAATTTTCCAACGAACAAAATAAAAATGCCATGCCACCATGGTCGTTTTTTGTAGTAATATCACCTTCACCAGAAAAGGGCTTTAAAGGATACATGGCGGTTGTTGGACGTTCGTGGCAAAGAATTCTTACTTTTCACAATCAGATTAAGTTGGACCTTTGTTTTTTTTTTTCATTTCCCTCCTTTTTCTTATTGCCATTTCACCGACTTTAATCAGGGAAAGTGCGTTGAAGTTAGTGTTTTATTTTTGTCTCCCTCGACATTCGCACACATAGGCCAAGCCTTTAGAGCATTCGTAGCAGAACTCTGAAGAATGTTGTTATCACTTTTTCCTACTGCATCAAAATCCATTTTACCTGTCAGTTGCAGTTGCTCTTCGCTACTCACTTGAAAAAAAGTAAACGAATCTGTACGCTTTTCAGTGTTTTATATTATTTATAAGAGCACACAAATCAACCCTTCCTGCAATCCCCTTCGGACAACCGTGTTGTCACTGGATCTATCTTATCACCGGACTCCATTTCGTGCCCAAATGTGTTGCTAATCCCGACGTATGATCCCGACCGGCTACCAATTCCATTAACTTCGTTTGCAATATGGCAAGCGCACCGTGTACCGTCTGCTGGGTGGAAAAATGAAATCAATCAATACTTTATTACGTTACGTCACCGATGGTTGGCACTTTTCCCGTACACAACTACGGGTAAGTACCCGAAAAGTATGACCGATCCCATAAGATGCAGGGCTTTTGACTTATTTGCTTCTGCAGCGTGCTACTGTGGAAGCACATGAGCACAAGGGAAGAGATTACATTGCATTACTTTCGGTTGCTCTTGTGTGTACCTTTGCAATTGCTATTTTCCATCCTTTTTTCAATTTTCATCTCTCAAGGATGGTGTGTTAGAGGTCTTGGGTCGATTTCTTCATCTCTTATTGAGTTTTTGTTCAGGAATATGAAGTCTTATAGTCGATGTGTGGTGCACAACACGTTTTTTGCTAAATAAAACTATTTATAGTAACTTGAAAGCGTATTTATAAAACAAAATAAAATTCCTTCAATAATTCCTTAAAGCGTGTAGTTTATTTTGTTAAATTATGTAAATTATTTGTTATTCACTATCTTGTTAGAAATATTTTCTTAGCGCATACTTTCATAAAATTATATAAAAAAAAGTTTTATTAACATCTCACTTGCTTCTCAATGTTCTAGTTACTCTTAAATGCTTTGCCTGGAGAAAGCAAGAAACTGTATAAGAATATACCTTTCCTAGGTGTACGTCGAAATGCTTCCTTCCAAATACGGAGCCCCAATTCTTCATCTCCACCAGCACAGTAGCAGTTCCGTTGAGGCGTAATTGTGTTGGATGGTCGCTCTTGGTTTTGCAGCTTGTTGCAAAATAATTTTGCTAATCTGATCACGTATCGATATAAGGTTCATTACTATGTTTCTGATTTTTTATTCCTGCCTTAGCTTCCGGGCTCCGAAGTTGACGGAAACGGGCTGAATAGATGTGTGGCTGTTCGGGGTTGCCAGGGTTACACTTTCCGGCTGAGTGCATGGCAAGGCCACGGTATCCATCCATTTTCGTTTCTTTTATTTTTTGTTCCGCAGTTGTTCCGCATATAAGGACACTGACGTTCAGGGCAGTGCGTGAAGAGCAAAGAGGAATGCGAAGGAAAAGGGGTTTGCTTGACGCAATCTATAAACTGTACATATTGAATTCTTCAGCACATAATCCCCAGGTAGAGCTAGTTCGGCAAGCAGGAGATGATGATTTTTTATTCGCAAATCCCAATGCAGCGGAAATGCAAGACATTGGTGGGGATGATGGGATGTTCGAAGAAAATCTGCGGAGCGGTGAGTTGTGTATGTGTGAATGTTGTGATACATGCACGATGTATAGGATGCGTGTCCCGTGCTGTACGACATCACGACTGATAGGGTTTTGAGCAATGATGCTCTACGGACTACAATGTCCGTTGAACTCCTTGTGCGTAAAATTTTTGTTATACAGTACCGCCTAACATCAGGCTCTGTTCGAGTTCTTTGTCCCGCAGCATCAGCAACCGGGGCTCCTATTTTTCGTTAGCGAAATCCAATCAACACACATACACACACCCCGACTAAAAGCTAAAATGTACGATAAATAAGGCGCTGGCAAACACAAACAAAATGGTACACACAGTGCGCTGCGCGTTGGGTGAAGGGAGGCGAATATTTTTGCTTGAATTTCCTATGTACAATAAATATAATATTTTTAATTAATTATAACTCCTCACAATGTGTGCGTGTGCGTGCGTGAGGTGATGCTGCGCGTGGCCTGCAAAAGTTGTGTTGGCGTTATGTCTTTATGTGCGTCGGGCCCCGGGGGTCTGGGCCCCGAACGTCTTCGGTGGACGGCCCGGTATTTTTCTGCAACCAGGAACGGGAAACGACGAATGACGGTTCCAAACGGTGACGGAAGATGGGGCGATTTTTCTCGTCCTTCTTATCATGTGTGGGGTGTTGGCGTGGCGTGTGAATGGTTTGCTTGTTGGTGTGCTGCTGCTGGAAAGTTGTGCTGCTATCCGCGGCTTCTGCCCTGTCCATTTTCTCCTTGGACGTTTTGGCAAATGAGTGAGTGTTTCATATTTCGGTGGTTGTATAAATTCTCCTCACCGCAGGCTGCTGTTAATGTTTATTTTTGCGCTCCAACATATCCTGTCCCGTTCATTGGCTCTTTTCCTAGTTTTCTCACTCACTTCTCTCTCTTTCTCTCATGCTTTTCTTATCTCTCTCTTTCTTTGTCTGTTTATATCTCTTTTCGCGTATCTATTTTGTTTCTTTTTTTGTTCAATTTATCCATACCTAAATACATATTTCTCGTTTTTGATTCATTTTTTCTCACTTTGATACGTTTCTATGTTATTCATTTTCGACATAAAGTCACTTTCATTGCGATCCATTCCAAAACTGCCAGGTCCTGGTGTCTTTGTTGTCTATCTTTCTGGTTTTGAAAACCTGTCAAGATTACAGTTTCTTGTTCGCCAAAAGAGATGGAGTGTCTCCGCCAAAAGAGGTGGAGTGTTTCCGGGAAATGTTGATAGAATGTAGAGAAAAAATCACTACTATTCGTGCGAGCTGTCATTCAGCCATGTTTGGTAGTTCGTTGAATGAAACATGGTACGTAAATTTTTTCTGCCATGTACATTTGTATGACATATTTTGTGTCCGGTTGTGGGCTAAATTTACACAATATTTAGGGTTGCGTTAAAGCATCATTACAATTTCATGATTTTTTGTGTATTTAATGATAATTAATATATGCTTAAAACCACTTTCAATCTTGAAGTAACAGATGCTGCAGTTAAATGGAGACAGGTGTGCTGAGTATTGGACACTTTGAATTTGCAAACTCTTCTCACTTTATGTTGAAATTTCAAGTTCTCGGTAACAATTATTGCACAAATTGTTTAATTAAAAACAAACATAAAAATTTTCAGTAACTCACTTGTGCCATCTAAAAAAATTACAAAGAGAGTATTACTAATTTTTTGTTTCCAAAATAATAGAGACCTAATTAAAAAAAAGGTTATTATGTTTTGTTTTGGACATTCCGGGCAAGTTTAACAAGTCAAATTGATGCTAATGTTGACATCACAGCTTTAAATTTTGTCATGTAATTAGCTACTGTTTATTGCCTTGTAAATTTTGTAAATTTTGAACTTAATTCTTCGACACACGCGGTGTCGACCATACGGCTACGTAGCCGTCATAATGGATAAATAAATAAATAAATAAATAGCTACTGTTTATAATTACTCTTCAATTCAAGTGGTTATACATCAAAAATTGGTACTTTTCAAAGACATTATCAATGTTATGCAGGGTTTTAAGAATGTTGCGAGGAAAATTATTAAAAGAAAAAAAAAGAACTCTTACAATTTAAAAGAATCAAAATTATTGTTAAAATAGGTAATAATAATTATAATTACCTTGTGAGCATTTTTTGTGTCAATTCTTTTGGTCGATTTTGAATAGAAAGCACTTTATACATGGATGGCCATGGATTTCTGGACACTTGTACAATTTCCACAGGTTTGCTCATGGCGTTGATTTGAACACATTTTTGTTCATTGAGAAAACGTTACCTTTCTTACCAAATGTTTAAACCCAAAGAGGGTTGGGATATACAATATACTGCATGAAATGATGTAATAGGATAAGAATCGACTCTTAATTTTTTGTTATAAATCGGAACTTGTACATAGTAATTCAAAAAGACGTTTAACTGCACCAATCTAGATGTGGGACGTTCAAAAAATATTTTTGTAACGATGTACTTTGAATGTCCGATTTAGCATCTTGCATAGAGCACTAGAGCCAAATAAGGATATCCAAACCCTGAACGATTGGTATTATTACCCTTAAATATATTCTGATGATAGACCCAGCTATCGAGCGATTTAAAATATGTGAAAAATAAACCAGTCGCAAGGCCGCACTGCTTCCTACCCGAATGTAATAATTTTATTGTCGCAGGGGTGGTGAAGCAGCATGATGGTAGGCATTCGAATAATTTTACGATTGATCTCTTTGCATAGAAATGGCTTCATCAGATTTGGCCTGACGTATCTTTTTCGTAGTGAAATCTCCCCACACACTGGGTGCGCTCCAATGTACGAAATCGCCAACCGCCCTACGTTTATCAACGCGACGCTAGAACACTTCCGTTGGGTCGTTTTGGGATCGTTTGTGAACTCATTACATTCAACCTACCGATAGCGGAGCAAAGCGAGGCCCGGGCCAGGCAATCGTGCTTACCACTTCATCATCAACACCGCCTCCGTACGAAGACAAACGCGTTGTTTGCGTGACTGAAGTCCTGGTGTTTGGATGGCTTGGGTTCGTTGGGTGGCCTCAGCTCGCTTCGTTGCTTCTTTGGTTGGGTTTGTGTGTGTGTGTG